>JACXGI010000787.1:0-116640 GCA_016801175.1 Esox masquinongy | reverse complement strand
ATGATGCAC
The DNA here is from genome assembly GCA_016801175.1 of Esox masquinongy. NCBI lineage: Eukaryota > Metazoa > Chordata > Actinopteri > Esociformes > Esocidae > Esox > Esox masquinongy. The sequence goes on along the minus strand of JACXGI010000787.1, from coordinate 116,631 downwards.
AAGAAAGCCCACAAACAGTTTGCTGAAGACAAGCAGACTAAGGACATGGATTACTGGAACCATGTCCTGTGGTCTGATGAGACCAAGATAAACTTATTTGGTTCAGATGGTGTCAAGCGTGTGTGGCGGCAACCAGGTGAGGAGTACAAAGACAAGTGTGTCTTGCCTACAGTCAAGCATGGTGGTGGGATTGTCATGGTCTGGGGCTGCATGAGTGCTGCCGGCACTGGGGAGCTACAGTTCATTGAGGGAACCATGAATGCCAACATGTACTGTGACATACTGAAGCAGAGCATGATCCCCTCCCTTCGGAGACTGGGCCGCAGAGCAGTATTCCAACATGATAACCCCAAACATACCTCCAAGACGACCACTGCCTTGCTAAAGTAGCTGAGGGTAAAGGTGATGGACTGGCCAAGCATGTCTCCAGACCTAAACCCTATTGAGCATCTGTGGGGCATCCTCAAACGGAAGGTGGAGGAGCGCAAGTTCTCTAACATCCACTAGCTCCGTGATGTCGTCATGGAGGAGTGGAAGAGAACTCCAGTGGCAACCTGTGAAGCTCTGGTGAACTCCATGCCCAAGAGGGTTAAGGCAGTGCTAGAAGGCAGTGTTAGGCAGTGTGAGGGTTAAGGCAGTGTTATTTTGAGGGGACAGCAAATTTACACTTTTATACAGCTGTAGACTCACTACTTTACATTGTAGCAAAGTGTCATTTCTTCAGTGTTGTCACATGAAAAGATATAATCAAATATTTACAAAAATGTGAGGGGTGTACTCACTTTTGTGAGATACTGTATCTAGCTGCAAACATAGACAACTACGTTTATTTGTACAACGTACTGAATGAACAACATTAGTCCATCCCCACCCAGCTCTCTGCTGTACAATATGTCATCAGTTTGTTCACCAGGCATTTCTCGGATAACCCATGCTATAAATATTTTGTTTGTGTACCATACAATGTAATTACTATCATACTACTAGGCATGTTTCGCTTTTTCTGACTGGTTTATTCCCATTACTCCGAACAAATATTACCATTAATCCCAAGCTCATTCAGCTAACCATGATCAAATATAAATAGACCTGTATTATGCTGATTTGACAGTGGTTAAGCACAACATCATATCCTATTTAATTTCCCAGTCTACAGCATTTGGAGACAGTAGATAGAAGTATAATTATCCATCAACAAACAAAATATTGAAAAACAGGTAAACTCTTCCATAGAAGTATGGCATTTACTTAAACAATTGTCAAATTGACAGTCCATCTTCTAGAATGTGTAGAATTGACAGACCATCTGTTAGAATATGTAAAATTGACCGTCAATCATTTAGAATGTATAGAATTGACAGTCCGTTTTCTAGGTTGTGTAGAATTGACAGACCATCTGTTAGAATATGTAAAATTGACCGTCAATCATTTAGAATGTATAGAATTGACAGTCCGTTTTCTAGGTTGTGTAGAATTGACAGACCATCTGTTAGAATATGTAAAATTGACCGTCAATCATTTAGAATGTATAGAATAGACAGTGCTTTTTCTAGATTGTGTAGAATTGACAGACCATCTGTTAGAATATGTAAAATTGACCGTCAATCATTTAGAATGTGTAGAACTGACAGTCCGTTTTCTAGAATGTGTAGAATTGACAGACCATCTTCTAGAATGCACAGACAGTGTTTGGCAGTCATAATAGAGAGCCTCTGCTCTGTCTGTCTGGCTCAGTGTCCTAGCTGCTCTTTGATACAGTAGGCAGATACCTGATGAAAGGCCAAGTTGGAATGTAACTCAGTCAGACTGTCAGCCTTGCAAGTCTGAATTAGAAGGCAGGGTTTAATAAGAGGTCAGGATGAAAGCCGTCCGACACTGCAGCCATTATAACCTGCAGACGGGAGCCATGTAGACCTGGTATAAAGTTTACTTCACTTGTGCGTTGGATACTTCCAATTTGTTAAGGTTAATATAGGTCCCAATTAAGTTCAGACTCAAACTAACAATTACGATTGGATAGTAGTTACAGCGCTGACTTTTGTAAGGTGTGGTGTGCGTGATTGGCCAGCTCCACCCTCCGCAGCTTCCTTTACAAGCAGACAATCTGGATTCATGAGCAGAAGGAACCTCCCCAGACAGTTAATCTTTCTTCTCATCGAGACCATGAATGTGAGAAATGCCTATCAGGCGTATCTTTTTCCTCCTGCTAGGTTTGATTTGCATGGAGAATATTATGTGACAGTATAACTAAAAAACAACATTCCTATTCACTTCAACATCCTCCAACCACTTTAGTAGCATTTAAATGTGGTAATTTTATTTAAATAGTAAAAAAGGACACCCACTCTGTATTTAAGAGTATGTTCTGTCTCATATGTAAAATAGTCTAACCTGCTTTCTTGTGTACATATTATAAATGTTTTATGTCATATTTTTTGATAATTGGCATATAATGGGTAGCATGCATAAGTGCATTTTTATATTTTGTTTTACAAAGATTTGGTAACTTAGTTGTTCTTATTGGCTACCTACAACAATAAGAAAAAAAGATTGTGTTTCAAAAATTTTACTCAATGATTTTCATACAGTTGTGCTCAAAACTTTGCATACCTTGGAGAATTGGTAATATATGTACCATTTGTAAAGAAAACATTAGTGAGCAGGCAAAACATGTCTTTTATTTCTTATGGGATTCACATTCAACTGTAGGTCATAACAGAATGGCACAATCATAAAATAAAAACATGGCAACAAAGAAAAAAATGAACTGACCCCTGTTCAAATGTCTGCATACCCTTAGTTTTTAATACTGTGTATTGCCCCCTTAAGCATCAATGACAGCGTGCAGTCTTTGTAATAGTTGTCTATGAGGCCCCGAATTCTTGCAGGTCCTATAGTTGCCCATTCATCTTGGCAAAATGCCTCCAGGTCATGCAATGTCTTTGGTCGTCTTGCATGAACCGCACGTTTGAGATCTCCCCAGAGTGTCTCGATGGTATTAAGGTCAGGAGACTGTGATGGCCACTCCAGAACCTTCACCTTTTTCTGCTGTAACCACTGGGGCGTCAACTTGGCCTTGTGCTTAGGGACATTATCGTGCTGGAAAGTCCAATTGCGTCCCATGCACAGCTTTCGTGCAGAAGAATGCAAATTGTCTGCCAGTATTTTCTGATATCATGCTGCATTCATCTTGCCATCAGTTTTCACAAGATTCCCTGTTCCTTTAGAGCTCACACACCCCAAAACATCAGTGAGCCACCACCATGCTTCACAGTGGGGATGGTATTCTGTTCACTATAGATGGTATTCTGTTCATTGTTGACCCCTCTCCAAACATAGCGCTTATGGCTGTAACCATAAAGCTCTATTTTGGTCTTGTCACTCCAAATTACAGTGTGCCAGAGGCTGTGAGGTGTGTCAAGGTGTTGTCGGGCATATTGTAACCAGGCTTTTTTGTGGCATTGGCGCAGTAAAGGCTTCTTTCGTTTCTTTCACAGTAAAGGCTTCTTTGTTTAAGTATCGTCGTATTGTGCTCCTTGAAACAACCACACCGTCTTTTTCCAGAGCAGCCTGTATTTCTCCTGAGGTTACCTGTGCGTTTTTCTTTGTATCCCGAACAATTCTTCTGGCAGTTTTGGTTGAAATCTTTCTTGGTCTACCTGACCTTGGCTTGGTATCAAGAGATCCCCAAACTTTCCACTTCTTAATAAGTGATTGAACAGTACTGACTGGCATTTGTAAGGCTTTGGATATCTTTTTATATCCTTTTCCATATTTATAAAGTTCCATTACCTTGTTATGAAGGTCTTTTGACAGTTCTTTTCAGCTCCCCATGGCTCAGTATCTAGCCTGCTCAGTGCATCCACGTGAAAGAGCTAACAAACCCATTGACTATTTATACACAGACACTAATTACAATATATAAAGCCACAGGTGTGGGAAATTCACCTTTAATTGCCATTTTCACCTGTGTGTGTCACCTTGTGTGTCTGTAACAAGGCCAAACATTCAAGGGTATGTAAACTTTTGATCAGTGCCATTTGGGTGATTTCTGTTCTCATTATGATTTAAAAAGGAGCCAAACAACTATGTGATAATAAATGGCTTCATATGATCACTATCCTTAAATAAAAGCCAATATGTTTGCATGATCAGTCATATTTTCAAAATCAATGCCAAAATTTCACAATTTCTGCCAGGGTATGCAAACTTATGAGCACAACTATATATTTACCCAAAATGTACTATTTTCAGTGTAATATGGAGAACTCTTTGAGCTGAGCACTTCTCTGGTGAACTTAAGGTACCTAATGTTAGCCAGCATCCTATTTGTCTCATCCTTTGAGGTTAACTGCCTCTAGATTATCAGAATGTCTTTCCTTTGGAATTCCCTCACAATATCAGTGGAATTTACCAAGTTTTGGATTTGGAATGTGCCTACATATAACAGGAAAGCTAGTTTGTGAGCTTGTTAGACACAAGCACATTATCTGCTCTTTGCTGCTGGCAATAGCCCTTAATGGACTCTAAGGGGAACATTTAGTAAGGAGCAGTTTTCTAAGTACGGCAGGAAGTTCTGACAGGCTACCTCACCATGTCAGATACCTACATTGAGCATCAGCTTTAACTCTTTAAGTCTTCATGTACACTTAAAGAAAATGTTTTTGAAAAGGTGACATTTTATAAGTATAATGCAAATCAAATAATGTGTTGTATTGTGAACTAAAAAGTTTATCTTTATACTACTGTACATGCGGAATTCTGAAAATGAATCGGTGAGAAGAAAACAAGATCTAACCAAAGAAGAAATGAATGTGAAATTTTGAGTGATTTTGGAGGATCATCTGTGTTGATCATTTAGATTAAGGATGATGGGATATGTTGTGCACAGTAGTATAATATAACATTGAATTATTATTTCAGTAAATGTCAGAACACTAATAACACTGAGAACACTACTTTAAGGGGAATTTTACCATAGCTCAGCTAATTATGTACTAATTACAAATGCTAGCAATTATACATTTCAGTCATAAAAATATGAATTTGAATTTTATTGTTAAGATCTGGAAGTATCAACTTCCTCTATATTTGATTGTTCATAGAATGGCTTACCATAAGTTTGTGCATTCATAGTGAACATAGATACTGACACCCTAAAAAAAAGTGGTGTAAGAAAATACAAAGCAAAGTTGAAATACACGACCAAGGTTAATTTTTAAACACTAATGTTGATTATACCTTTGTGGTGTTCTATGCCTAGGTATACTAATTACAAGCGAGCGCAAAAAAGGGTGCGCTTTCACTGTATGCGGAGTGGATAATATCCCCCGAAGTACAGATTAAATGTAGCTTGCTGGAATAATATTTCAGACCTCAGTAGCCATGGGGATTGTTGGTTGGAAAACTATGCCGCATTACCTCAGATGGTGACGTCTGTCAAGATATTCGTCCATTTCAACAATAATAAAAATGTATCTCTGGCACAAATAAGGCCAGAAGTCTCGTTCATCTCAATAAAACTAACATAGTATAAACAGCCTTAGGTAGACACAGAGGAGCCTAAAAGTGATGATTATCTTTACAGCAATGTTGATTGGGGCATGTTCTCTCTGCATCCTGAAGTTGACAGTCATCTCCTTTGTTTAACTGATGCTGAGGGAGGTTGCTGTCTGGGTACTGTGATGAATGTTTGCATGTTGCCTCCCTGTGGGCTGACTCCTTGATGTTGGTTATCAGGCCTATTTAATGATGGAGCTGGTGTCATGCAGAGCCACTCAGTAATGGGTGAACAGGGAGTAAAGCATAGGGATGAGGACACACTCCTGGGGCCCCAGTGTTAAGAGTCAGTGAGGAAGAGGAGGTGTTATTGCCAATCCTCACAGCCCGATGTCTCCCCTTCAGAACGGCCCGTAGCACAGAGTGTCGTCCAGACCCAGTGCTCTAAGCTATGTTTAGAGGGAATAATGGTGTTGAATGGATGCCAGCTGAACCATCAGTGTTCATTCTTGTTAGTGTTCTTTTAGTTAGCCTCAGACAGTGGAATTAACTGGCTTTCTGTGGCAGCAAGAGCTTTCCTGATGGTCTCAGTGTTTTATGCTTCCAAATGTGCGTATATGTGTTGAGCTCATCTGAGTGGTAGGCATCTGTAGGTAACCTGATTCTGAATGAGGTTTCTGATTCCGAGTTGTTAAACGTAGATTCAGGCTTGATTCTGTATTTTCTTTGGTCTTTTTAATAGATTTGAGTGCCTTGAATTTTCTTATCTTGTAAGCGTTGCGCGCCACTGGGTCATCGGCATGATTTATTGTGGCACTGAATGCTGCTGTGTGGTCTTTCAGTAGATCTGTATTTCTCCGTCAATCCCCAGGTTTTGATACATCTTAATTAATTTTGAGAGAAAAACTTTATCCACACATTTCCTGATGAAGCCTGGTGTCCTGGGTGGATGGATCCGAACATGTTCCGGTCAGTATTCTTGTAACTTTTTTGCTGCTTTTAGCCAGGTAGGAGAAACAGGGAGATGTGATGGCTTTGTGTGCCTCCTTTCTGTTGGTATACACATAGTCACATTTTTAACAATACTGGGCCATTGTACAATATTTTGGACAATGTCTGGTTGCAGAACTTCTCTGGAGTGTTTATCTATCAGTCATAAGAACAAAGGCACACCAGTCGATTACAATCTCCTTGCCCTAAGTTCACAAAGAATGTTCTGGAAACATTAGACATTTTACAGCAGAAAACCTGATAGCGGAGGCCACACAACTTGCTTTTCCAGATTAATGTGTTGTCCAAGTGCATAGGTGCTGGCAAGTAATTCTTGGTTGAGTGAGCTGTTTGTTAAAAAGCAAAACCGCTTGGCAAGATGTGCTGCAGATGTCTTGCTGCTGGGAGTTGCTACAATGAGGCAAGGCCATGAGACTAGACTTCATGAAAGGAAGAGGAGAGAAAGACAAGATAACAGAAACATTAGGGGAGCTATCAAAAAGTGATTGAATCCAAATGGACTCTTTAACACTGGTTTGAGACATGTGTCCTTCCCCCTGGCGGTGATGAAGGACCATTGAGTGGCTGGGGCTCTCCAAGGAAAATGTGGTGGTGGAGATCGATGACTCTCTTAATCTTAATCAACATGATTAAAAAACGCCATGTCTTGTCACAGCTCTCTAGAAGCTAGTCCTCTTAGCCTTTGGGCTCCACATATCCACAAACGCAGGCCCATGACAAACACACTCACGCGCACGTTTTAGTAAGTGTTGTAGAGCGAGTGTGTGATACACTTTCCCCTGTCACCTACTCTGCTGCGCTGCCAGAGAGCTTTTGATTGGCCCCGACAGAACCAATTAGATTCAGCCGCAGATAGAGACATGGAGCTAGGGGATGGGGGAGTGGAGAGGGGGCTGACTGTGGAGACTGATCCAAATCTAACTTCTGTCACATAGTAGATCTCTTCCCTGCTCATCTCATCTGCTTTCCCCTTTTCTTCTTCCCCATACCCTCTTACTCTCCCTCTTCACTATGTGCAGTCAGTAGTTCTCATTCCATTCATTAGTCTTTTTCTTTGTTTGTATTTTGTTTTGAATGATGACTGCAAGGGCAATAGGTCTTTACCATTCTCAACTTCATTTAGTCGTCCTCTCAGTAACTTTCACTAATTCTATTAGTCTTTCTCAATTGTGTGCACACGCAGTGTGTATGTTTGAATGTGTATGCTTGCTCACTCACACACTCACAAAAATCCTGTCGCCGTATTTTTGTGACATATGCATCCACTCCCACTCATAATACTGCCCAAAGCACTGACAGTTGGAGGATGGCTTGATTTGGACTGACATAAGTGCCTGTGCTGATTTGCGTTTAGAACTTTTTTTTCCGGAGCTCAAAAATACTTTTAACATTACGGTTGATGTTACTGAGTTCTGGTGGACTCCTTCCCAAGTCAAGCAAAGAATGACAGTCTGCGTATGTTTCGCTATTCAGGATGTATGACTACCAGCGTGTGCCAGCTTCCCTGCCCCCCCTAGCCCAGGGACCTAGCCTGGCCAAACGTCCCCGCTCCTCCTCCACTTCCTCTGGGCACAGACGCAGCCGAGACAGACCCCCCTCCAAGAGCTCCAGAGCCCACTCCAACAGCTCCAGCAAGACCAAGTGTGAGTAACACACCAGAACATCCATGCACACTCAGTCACAAACAGATATAAACACACCTCACTCCAGATGGTTCCCTCATCACAACCCTTTCTCTTTTCTTAATGGATTCTGGCCAATCAGGTCACAGTATTAGCTCAAATCAACAAAGCAGGACCATTAGGCAGTGTTTATGCTGTTCTTTTGCCTACCACCATCACCCAGAAATTCCTATTCTCAACACTCGCCGTTGGAGTTTTTAGTTTAAATCAAGCTCAGAGAAATTTCTTTGACCTTTCCTCCTCTTCCTCTCACCCATTCTCTTTCTCCCCCATCCATTTTTCTCCTCTCTTTCTTTCCCTCCCTCCACCGGTCCTATCTTGGTGCAGTGCGAATGGAGGAGCTGCAGGTCATTAAGAGGGAGCTGACTCTGATAAAGACACAGATTGACGGCCTGCTTGACAGTCTGGACAGAATGGATACACAGAGGCAGGACCACACAGGTGAGACGGCCAATCAGAGAGGTAAATAGAGGGAGATGACAGGTGAGTGATCCACTCAGACAGATAGCGTGGACAAATGTTGCAGACGTTAAGCCAGATATATGTTTTATTTGTACAGTTGTTACAAATCAAGGTAGAAGAATAAAAGGGAGGAGTACAGAGATGCTGAGGGGGCTTAATGGGTGTACTTGGTACCGAGCCCTACATGGAAGTACTGTAGCTGATGCTGCCCTCATGTGGCCACACAAACAAACTGCACCTTCATCTTTTCCACCACACAGGCACTGTACTGACAAAGAAAATAATGAATGTGTTTGGGTGCATGTGTCATCCTTACTACTTCTTATCTGTACTTGTTGCCTATAGTGATTGACAACTCTTGTCTCTATACGTAATTACTCCGGCATCAACTGCCATCATCCTCCGCTACTATACCGCTCTATTCTGTCAGTCTCTATCTCTCCCCCCTCAACCCTATCTCCTCTATCTATTTCTCCCTCTCTCATCTCTAATTTCTCTCTTTCTCCACATATATCCCTCTCTCTGCCGTGTCCCTCACATACCATCCTCTTGTCTCCCTCCATATGCGGTGCTGATTGATTGATAAACCACGAGGGGTTTAGATCTGACATCAGCACGGAGACGTGCCAGACACTGACAGTTACTGGTCTGCCCTAGAGGGAACTTGTTGACACTCCCACTGACTTTCTATCCGTGTTTAAGGGTCTCCACTGAGGGAGGGCAGTCTGACTGGGTCACCTTACCCCCCCTCTGCCAGCAGCGGAGAGCGCTCCCCCTCCCCCCTGTCCCCCATAAGCCCTCGTCGCCGCATCCAGAGAGAGAGCCCCGAACTGGGGGAGGCCAGCGACGATGATCACACGGTAAGTAGCCAGATGTGCGTGTGGAGAATCTCTGAGTGTGTGTGGGAGTGTTTTCTCCTTGTCGCAGAGCAACATGACTTCCTTAGCATGTCCTATGGTTGGCTCAAATTTAGCAGTTGTCAGTGTGATTTGCCATGCAGCAGAAATAAAATGCTCATCTTCAAACACACACATAAATCCAAAGCCATCATTAATTTGGAGTCAAATGAACAAAATCAGTAATATGAGACTTTTAAAATGTCTCATTCTGGGTTCGTCACACCCACACACAGCTCACACTCATAACTGACATGTAACTTTATAAACACAAATAAGACATCTGAGAGAAAGTCAGGCAATGAATAAAAGAAAAAGAAAGGGAGGCAGTAGCAAGACTAAATGCAGGACAAGGTGCACACTCCTTGTCAGATGTGTGGTGTTTATCCTCTACACCTTCCTCATCTCCTTATCTGGACTGTGTGTATGTGTTCCAGATGAATAACCACAGCTCTGACCCTGAGGACGACATGTGAGGATGGAAACAGAGAAGTAGCATATGAGCGCCAGTCACAGAGGAAGAGAACATCTTGTCTAGAAGTATCCATGCCAACACTGATATCAGTGGCCCCCTCTGTCCAACCAGCCAGTCACATGTTATTCTTTGTCCTCCTTATTGTTATTCTGCATTAAAGGAAGATCATCTAGAAAAACACATATACAAACACAACTGGCATATTTTGCGTAGCCCTCATTAGGTTCTACATGATCCATTTCCCCTTCTCTCTCTGTTGGTTATAAGGGGATCTTGTATGTGCAAACTGTGAACAGCACACAGACAAATTCACACACAATAATTACAGTTTATCAGGAAAAATGACCTACATTTATCTTGCTTACATAGTCTCCACTTAGACCATAGCACACACAAACACACTTTATCTGTAGAGAGCAATTATTTACCAGAATATGAATGTGAAATCCTTTCCACATTGATAATTTCCTAAGTCACTTTTAGCAATCTTCATAAAGCTGAGCTACACATTGAAAGATAGAGGACTTGTGAAAGGAGCACACTTGATTTGGCAATCACCGTTGTCAGAGCTACATTTTGTCTATGTGATTCACTGTGTCATTATTTCCAGAGCATGACCCCAGCAGTTTAAACTAGTGCAGACAAAATTAGTATTTAAAGTCATAACCTCCTGGCTCTGGTTTTCCCACAGTGCTGTTGTTTCTCTGCTGTTTCCTTACTGTATTAGGTATGATCAGTATGAGATCAGAACCATCTCCTCCTCTCTGTAACTGGCGCTGTTAGCCGAGGAGTGGCCCGGGCCCAGATCATGTCTAATATTGTGTATTACTGTAAAACGTTCCAGTATTTGGTCAGCTGTACAATTTTAATCCTGCATTTTGTTTTAGAGTTTTTTTTTATTTGTTTGTTTTTTAAAGCGAAAAAAAACAACAACAATGAAGATTGTTTTATAATTCCAGTGGTGTTAGATGTTTTGTTCTGTTTGCATTCATGAAGAAGCCAAGTGGAAACACTACTCACACTGTCACAGTAAAGTTATTTTCATATTGATTAAAATGCTTCTGGGAGTGTTTTTTGTTACACTGACTGTGTGCGCGTGTGTATACCTATGTGTCAGTATGAGTAGTAAAGCAAAAACAAGCCGATAGGCAATGATGGAGTGTGTGTAATTAATTCTGACTGAACAAAACATATTTTAGACCCCCTACAGCAGACATAACTGGTATTTGTGGGTTTATCGGAAGCTAACGGGGAGCATTTGGGACATTGTTGACATCTGACCTGCCCCATGTCCTATGCAGAGCAGCAGGCAAGGTGCTAGCCCCTGAGGTTATTTACCTTGACTGAACCAATGATGTATAAAGACATGAAGGTCTACACTCATCAATTTTCATTGTTAGGACTTATCTAAAGTGTAGTAAAATGCACTTTGACCAAAGCTTGTGTCCAAATCTTTTAAACAGGCTATTTGAAACTGACTTATTTGCACACCCTTAACCATTAACAAAAACCGATGTTCCCTCAACAAGATAACGTAAGCTAGCCACGTGATTCACATCGCATGGAGAGGACAGGAGTCTATTGTAACCAATTGTAACACGTACAGGAAATGTACGAGCGTTTTGATTGGTTCTTATTTACTCACTATTTGAATGCGAAAAGCCCCAAGCCTCGCCAGTGGTAGACGTTCAAAAGAGAGGAAGTAAACAAAGTAGCTAGAAACCTACATTAACTTGGACGAATAGCATATGACAGCCCCAGTCATACAAATAACCATGTGAGTTTTGAACTGCTGCTAAAAATCAGTTCCACTTAATTTACCGTAAACACCATATTTCTGAGAGCAACTGGTTGGGATTGGAACGACTTGGAAATCTTTGATAACTATTCGCATGAGTACCAGGAGATTACAGCACATAAAGGGTCATCTATTGGTTGAAGGCAAGGTAGGCTATTGCGTTTGTAATCAGAAATGTTTGTTTTTAAAAATACAATGTTGACAACTTAAATTATTGGCAGTAGGATTATTAGAACACTTATGATAATAATAGCAGCGAAAGTAATATAGTTGGAGAAGTGTGACTTTTAAATAATAATCATGTAATATCAAATAATCGTTTATAGGCTTAAGTAAGCATACACCTTTGCAAAGTTACAGTAGCCATGTCCATAATATTTAGGATACTCCATGTGCTATCAGTGTATTTTTTCGTTGTGTGGGTTAATGTTTTCTTAGAGCAAATTAAGTGAAACCAGGAAAGGGGAATTAATTTCAAGTGGAAATTACAAATTTTAAAAACCTTTTTAAAAATGGGTTTGAATTCACTACAAGCTTACATTTCTGAAACAACAGGATGATCAAATTAAGTTACAGTACCTGTATTTGCTGTAGTGTGCAGAGATGGCAGCTCCAAACAGCCCACTGACCACTCATGTCCTGAACACCGGGATTGGTGTCCCTGGGGCCCGCATGGCCCTCAGCCTGCACCGCCTGGACTCTTCCACGTCACTCTGGAACCTTCTCACCACAGGGTAACCTACCCATATAAAAGACAAATACGCGTTTCGTCTTCATTTCAGATTCACTTCTAACCTCGTTCATTAGGGCTGCATTTTATCATTGTAAAAAAAGACTGTCTACACCACTGGTAATGTCTATTATTTCAGGACTACTTTTTCAGCACGCTGTAAAAGTTAACGCGTGCGATTAATTTAAAAATGCTTAACGCTGTTAAATTAAATCTATCGCCATTAACTCTTTTTTATTTTTTTAGCCTCAAAACCATTTACAGTCAGCGCTTGATTTGATCAGGAGCTGGCTGGGTCATGGTATGGATACTCATTGTTCATTTGCTTCAGAGTAGCCATCAATTAGCTTCGCTGGCTTCATATATACCTTTTCTGATTATTATTGCAATGGAGAGTAGGCAGACGTCGTGAATCGTGTTTATTCGTCATGTTTCTGTGAACCTAAAATCGCATTACTGACATTACCTCCATCCCCGTCTCCCTCCAAAAACCCCAGTGAACGAGAAGGCCACAGGCGCCTCCTTTCTGATAGTCCCGAGACACTGCAAATTCAAGTGCGTTTTGTGTGCCAGTACACACAAGTGTTGCTTAAGAGAGAGAAAATATGACTTTCAGCAGGACACTAGCCTATTCAAAGATGATAAACAGACTAGATAGCCAACTCAAAAACCTAGCTTGTTGTATGGTAATTTATTATTCTGTTTTTGCTAGCCTTTGCATTAATGTCGTTGTCGCATTTTCACCATTAACAAGTTCCATTACGGATTTCCCTTTATTAATGTTTGTAGGTATCCTCTAGCCACCTTACCTACCTTATGTCTGTGCTTATTATTCAAGTAGCCTACTTTATGCATTTCGTCCCCCATACATTTGAAAATAATTTAATAAAAGACCCATGGCCAACCATCCACCAGGATAGACAATTTGCAGGTTTTTCTTTTCCAATGTATGTAAATCAAGTGAAAATTGTAACAATCTAATTCTTGAATATCTAATTATTGTAACAACAGAACTTCAATAAAAAAAATTTAAAAAATTTGCAGGCCCCCATCTAAGCCCCATTCTAACCACATTTTAGCATAAACATCAGTTACTGGACAATACCTTGTAAAATGTAGGGATTATCTACATTACGGTATTTTTTCTGAGACATATCGAAGATAACGAAAATCAAAAACATCACCTTCTGAGGGCTTATTTATATAGTTTACATAGCTTGATAAAAAAATGCATGCTACCTTAGGGCTTAGAAATTATTATGCAAACAAGATAATGTCTATCTAGCGTTTTATTCTGTCTCATAATGTAAGCGTTATTTGCAAGATATCTGTTAGTTTACCCAACAAAATAATGTAGCGTCTCATGTCTCTTCTTCGATATGTCTTGGAAAATGTAGCTTTCCAGGAAAAGGGGCTGTTATGTGTTTGATACAATAGACTAACATAGCAGTCAATGTACTTAGTGCCTTGATCAAGGGCACAATAGTAGGAGATAATAAAACTATGGGATCAGAGACCATAAACCTTCTATTTGGATTTACGTGGGCAGCGAATAGATGCTACCAGTTATGATTATAATTTGAGGGGTAAGAATAAAGGGCCATACCTTGGTCTAACGGACCCAATTGGAAAAATACAGCTTCTGCACTTATTTCGAAGTCAAGCACTGTCCAAAATTTACAATGAAACACAGTATTTCTTTAACATATTGCACTACTTTTTAAACAGAACATTTTGGATTTAGGCCCAAATTTCAACACATTTTAAAGTTGCGATTAATCGCAATTAACTACGGAAGATTTTGTGACTAATTATTTTAATCGGTTTACAGCACTACTTCAAACAAATGACTGATGTATTGAATATTTCATACCATTTAAACAAATGTCTTCTCAGGACGACCAATGACGATGGCCGCTGCCCAGGACTCATCAGCAGAGAACAGTTTACTCCTGCTGTGTACAAGTTGCGCTTTGAGACAGGCAAATACTGGGAGAGTCTGGAAGAGACCTCCTTCTACCCATATGTCGAAGTTAGTGAAAGACCCTCTTACTTGCTTTAGTCATGAAGAATAGGTGTTAACTACTATAGTTAATAACTTTTAAACATAGACATAATTTTTCCTTTCCACCACAGAATCCACTTCTCTAATTTGTTGTCAGCAATGTGTTCATATTTGTTGGTAATAAGTGGTCACTAACAAGTCTGTGGTCTATGTGCATCTGCAGATAGTCTTCACCATAACGGACCACAGTCAGAACTTCCACATTCCTCTGCTCTGCAGCCGTTTCTCCTACAGTACCTACAGGGGGAGCTAAAGAGCCTGTCTCACCCCGATTCACCACCCATGAACCTCAAACCAAACCATCTGCCCTCCTTTGTCATGAGCTGCTGACAATACTGAGGGTGATGTTCAGAGCGTGATGAGGTCAATAAACTTCAGGACACACTTATGACTTCAATAATGCCATATATGTTCCATTTTTAAATAATAAAACAAAATGTTAAAACATTTTTTTTAGTACTGACATGAATCTGGTTTGGGTCAGTAGTTTTCAAAGTGATCCACGCCTCCCCATGTCGGTGCCAGGAAGCTTCAGGGGACACGTGACAGAAGTAACCCTGTAAAGTCCAAGCGAAGATGTTCTTTAATATTGAATACATATGATATCTGAGGTAGATAAATGTTATATACATTCTTCATGGATTTAATAAGGTCAGCACGGTGGAATTCTGTATTTGCAACTGACTCTATGTAACATTACTTTACAGTTGCTAACTGCTAGATAATGCATGGCTGTCTAGTTTGCACAGCAGGACTGATGATCAAAACATTTATAGATATAATGTATAGCTTTAATATAGGGACTTTCGCAGTCGTACGGACAAAGATGCAACAGGAGGCAGGCAGGTGTATATGGTTGATTTATTTATTGACACAGTGCTGGTGATTGTTATAAATGTTGCCTACAATACCAAGTTACAATACCAAATTACCAAGTTATTGCAGACATCATAGTCTGTGTTTATTAAAAATTCAGTCTTCTAAAGAAAATGCCTCCAATCGTGCAGTTGATAATTACATTGAGAAAACCCCTGTAAACACATACAAATTTGCAGGAGGCAGTGCACAATAGTGAAGAGAATGATGGTTAGACCTAACCACAAGCCAGTAAATGATTTTGCGCTGTAGATTTTCTTTTATCACATGTGCATTTAGTATTTGGGTCAGTTGGAAAGCCCACAATTGACTGCACTCAAGTAGTATATCAACAAATATAAAGTTTTCAGTCTTGGAAAATGACTTCACGTGGGGGGGGGTTGTCTTGATGTTCTCTGAAGGGAAGCACGCTGTCTCAGACTTTGAAAACCCCTGGTTTAGGATAAATAAACCTCAATAGCAATTAAACATTTAATTTAAGAGGTATTTAGTCTGTTAATTAGTCTATTTTATTAGACAAACAAATCCATGTGTCAAATAATTAAGCCCCCCATCCATTGTTTTATATGAAAGTGAAATGGTTCCTTATGGGATTCCACTTTGCTAATGGAGGCAGCTGCTTTCTTGCACAATTGTGAAACAGGTCGACTAGAGGCCCTGGTCCAATCCAAAACGGACCCCTAAGCCCTACAACAAATGCACTTGTGGAGATCTGAGAGGGTTCGACAGGAGTGAGCAATCAGGTAATAACTCCACCTGGCCCTCTGATAAGCTAGATGTAAGATCCACCACATTACTTAAACCAGTCGACCACTTTTAGATTTCTACAACTGCAAAGGGTGTAGGGCATAGGGTCAATTTGGGACTGGACCTTCAATTAGACTTACACCCTAAATCTGTTTTGCTCCCTGAGCTTTGACTCTTGGGCAAACAGCTGATATTGATAACCCATTATTGTGTCTTGCAGTGCAACTTAGGAAAAGTTAGATAGCGAATGAACAATCAAGAAAAAACATTACAATTGTATGTTTATATGTGTTAACAGATTGTTATTTGTGACTGGTTGATGGGTAGGCATATGTCTAGCCCCTCCTCATCAGTAATTGATTGATTGACCTTTATTTATGCTGGAGAAATCAACTGAGACCAGGGTCTCCTGTCTCAGTTGATTTGCAAATCTGGAGCAGTTAACAACACTCTCATCAGAGTGAGATCAAGAGATTTCTGTCCAAGGTTGAGCTCAGGCCTATATAGACTCAGTACAGCCTATTGTGTGGTAACATCTTACCTTATGTCCCATGCATGGTTAGAGTACATGTCTCACAAGCTGTTCTGCTGTGATCGGCATACCATGCAAAAAATACAGCCCTGGAAAAAATTAAGAGACCACTGCACCTTTTTCTTTCCTTTCCAAAAAAGTTGAAAAGGAAGGTTTTGAGTGAGGAACAGAAGGGTTAAAATTAAGAGACCACTGCAAATTAAACGCTTCTGTTTCTCATTCAAAACATTCCTTTTCAACTTTTTTGGAAAGGAAAGAAAAAGGTGCAGTGGTCTCTTAATTTTTTCCGGAGCTGTATACATAACAATGTAAACTAGCAGTATTTTTTAAAGAATGTAGAATGGGTATATGAACAATATGGGTAGAAATATTAAATATTATAACTATAAGTGTAATATGCCTATGAATGGTACATTAAAATATTCTAAAGTACATGGAAAGACATCAGAGTATTTGGAATGTTCATGTGATCAATATGATCATAGATCAGTGTTGCTGGTTGAGAAGCCTTATGGCCTGAGGAAAAAGTATCACACTCAGATATTGGGGTGGACATCACAGCAATAGAACTATGCGTGAGCTAAGGCTAATTGATTATTAGCCTCAATTATTCAATTGCCCGTCCTACCCTTACTGGCATGTCTCAGTATCCAGGGGACGGCTCGGAGCACTCGGTGATGACAACCATGGTTGCCCCTTCTGGTGCATTATGAAAAGAAAAATACAACGAAGGCGACCCTGAACTGTTGAGCAGCTGCAATCCTATATCAAGCAAGAATGGGAAAACGTTCACTTTCAAAACTACAGCATTTGGTCTCCTCAGTTCCCAAACGTTTGCACAGTATTGTTAAAAGAAGAGGTGATGCAGCACAGTGGGAAACATGCTCCTGTCCCAACTTTTTTTAAACGTGTTGCTGTCATTAAATTCGAAACGGGCATGTATTTTTCTAAAAACAATAACATTTCTCAGTTTCAACATTTGATATGTTGTCTTTGTACTATTTTCTATTGAATATAAGGTTTAAATGATTTGCGCATCATTGCATTCTGTTATTCTTTACATTTTACACAGCGTCCCAGCTTTTATGGAAACGTGGTTGTACTTTATCTCCAACAATATCCAGTTCCAAGATGCATGTTTGGTAACTGCTGTTCTTTCAACTAACTTTCTCTGTCAGATAGTCAGATAGCATAGTTTCTATGCTGATGTGACAGACATGATTTATTCCTCTGAAAGAAAACAGTTTTAAGATTTAGCTTTTTCACCAACTCACTCACATGCATTTTAAAAGACAGATTTTCATCTTACCGAATACCAACGAATTTGTAAGAAGCAACACATTCTATAAAAGAACCATTTAGGGCAGTCATTTTAGGGTCATCCAAAGTTTGGTTCCGTGACCAAGGAAATAGCATGTAATAAGTTTAATTTGAACCCTATGCAACTCCTTTGTGGACTGCAAGAAATGTAGGGTTTTGCCACTGAGGTAATTTTGTAACAAGAGGAAAGTGTCCTTGGCCAGGCCCAATTATGACAGCTTTTTCAATAACATTGAGTGATCTTAGATCAATCTAAGATTGACTTCCTGCCTGTTGGGCCCTGTTTGGGGTTACCCAGGTATAGGGCCACAGTATCACTGGACCCTCCTGTCTCAGCCCCAAGGTTTTACACTGCTATATTATTGTGCCAAGGGAGTAGGGTCAGTTCTCCTTCTCCATTGTAAATCCCTGTTAATCTAAGGAATGCGCTCTCTAAATTTTCCTTGTCTCCTGCTACGTTTAAACTTAGGAGGACATGAGGTCTTGGACCACACCTCAGGAGTACCAGGCTTGAAAGACCTGTAGCTGTCCCTGTCCAAAGACCTCCTGGTTGTGTTGCAGATCAAGACGATACCTGACAATTCCAGTTGCCACTCCACTGACCAGATCCTCCCCACTGGATTGTCCCTGTCCTTGTCCATTTGGTCATGGTTCTGACCTGGATTGTGTTTAATAGACTCTGGACACTGCCCACATGCAGTTATTAATGACTACAATTTGTACTCTTAAAATGTTCACCCGGCACAGCCAGAAGAGGACTAGTCACCCCTCCGAACCTGGTTCCTCTCTAGGTTTCTTCCTAAGTCTCTGCCCCTTTTAGGGAGTTTTTCCTGGCTACTGTGCATCACTGTTGTTGCTTGTTCCTTGGGGTTTCAGACTGGGTGTTTTATAAAAGCACTTTGTGACAAATGCTGATGTAAAAAGGGCTTTATAAATAAGTTTGATTAATTGATTGATCTACTGTAGCAAACTTCTTCGACAGGTCAAAAAACAGCGCAACACAGCTTTATTTCTCATCTAAGGCGTTGACAATGTGATTTACAACCAGTGTAGTTGCTGTGACAGTCCTGTGCCCAGGTCTAAAACCAGATTTGAATCTGTTCAAAATTCAATTTTCTGATAAAAAGGAATGTAACTGTGTATTTACCAATGCCTCCAGGATTTTAGCAAGGGATGACAATTTAGAGATAGGACAGCAGTTATCAAGGACACTAGTGTTCCCAGCCTTATTCAGTTGGAGCACATGAGGGGTTTTCCAGACTTTAGGGATAACCTCCGAAATTAATGTTAGTTTAAATATATGTGTTAGAATTCCAAAGATAATGGAGCAGCACTAAGCAATATAGGCCTAGATCTAGCATATCAGCCGTGTTTTCTTAGTGTAACTAGCAATGAATAATGGCCCTTTTCTCAGCGAACAGACTCAGTGAAAACCATTTACTCTTAAAATCTGAATGTTCCTGCGTAATTATATGCCAGCGTTCAGATGGGCATCCCAGTTCTGGACTTTACCCCCATTAATTTGTGTTTAGACAAGAGTTAGGGTACGGCGTGTGAAAACGCAGTCCATCAGATCGTCCGTCTGTGACTCGATTGCTTTACTCTAGTTGCTTTTCTGTTGATTTTTCTGAGTTCGATTACTTTATCCTGAAGCAGGGCCCGGACCCTAACGATACAGCTCCCTATCTCGTGAAGTGACATATTTTTATTTCTCCCCTGATTAAGCCTACTTTCTATCAATTTGAACACAATGGCAGATGACGAATTGGAGGCAATCAGACGGCAACGCTTAGCTGAACTGCAGTCAAAACATGGGGTAAGGAGAGAACACGAGGGCATCAAAATGCATAACTAGCTTCGACCATATAAGGAGGTGCAATTGCTATTCATTACGTTGCTAGCTACATAGCCAGTGTTAGCATTGTAGTTAAAGTTTAAAATGGCTATTTTAGTGTATAGTTACTTCTGTAGCTATTTCTGTCTTCTGCATGTTTGTATTGGAGCTAGCCTAGGTAATAGGTAGTTTATGAGCTAGCAAACGTTATTTAGCAAATTATTGCAGATAAATAGTTGACTGCTGCATTGAGCAAACTTAACTTTAGATAATTAAATAAAATCAACATTGGTTGTCCCTGTTTTCGTTCTTTGGAAAAAACGTTTCGCAACTAAAATGTTTTCTGTTACGAATGAATACACCCCAGGACTGTAAACACCAGCTGATCACGTCTTCCCCTCCCTCCTTGGGCTAGGAGTGTGGCCAAACTACTCATGCACTGTGCCAGCGAGTGTGGGATACACGTGCATAGGTTTTTAGGTAAAACGTTTTCATGTGCGAGTCGAGAGTAGCTGAAATAGTTTAGGATGAAAGTCAGCTTTTTAGGCCAGTAACTATGACTTCAGAAACATTGTTAGTAAGTCACCCACCTATGTCTGGGCTATCTGTTTTTGTCACTGATTCCTAAAGCTCTTTAAGCAAAAGAAAATAGCAAATTACCTTAATACCCCTTACTGAATTAATGCATATAACAATGAACAACAGGATGACATGATCAATCAAAACATTGGGGTGTACATATACCTGGACTGCACTACATTACATGTTTTATTGAGTTTGAGATGCTCCTTTTAGGGTACATCTTGGAACCAAATGAATCTAGGGGTAAGCTGCTGTAAAGCTACTGTACATTGTGTGATGAGGTGATGGCTGTATAATTAATGCCCTGGACTGAGAAAATGCAGCACCTCTGGCCGGTCTGCCTGTCCTCTGCCTGTGCTCCTTTTTAATTAATATTTTGATTTGTTGCAGTGAATGTGCATGTTCCAATTTCTTATAGCATAGTCCATGGAGAAAAGTCACATAGGTTGGGCTTTGTAACATGTTATCAAGTTTAGGTAAGCTATTCAGACTACAGTTGTTGTGAGAACAATTTTTAACAACTTTTTCATAATATGGAAGCACACTTTTATTTACACTTGTGATGAGAATGTGTTCCACTCATAGAGCTCAGCAATAAGTTGAAAATATGCACACAGCACCTTGCCCTGTCAAAATAATAGCTGTTCCCTTTGGGCAACAGGGCTAGATAGTTGACTATCTTGATTATTTAATTTGTTATATATTCAGATATTTGACCTCAGTAGAACAACTGGGTTCAAATGAATCCTAAGAATATAAAACAATTACTGCAGGTTCATTGTGTTCAGGTTGGAGCAGAAGCTAACATGAGCAAGCCTACAGCATTCTATAATCAATAATTCTATCATTCTATTATTTGTCAAATGAAAAGTTTATGTCAAATAGTGTTATAGGACAAAGGCCCTAACGAAACAACGTCCTATAGCTAAGTGTTTCGTGGACCAACAAACTAAATTTTGACAGACATGGAAAGTAGCATGCTAACAGTGTAGCTGAGACAGCCAGTCCAAGTGAATATTAACCAGTATGGAATAGAGGTGGGGATGGCCATATACCACACTGTTGAAGATTTTCCGTTGCAGCACATGACATTGAGAATACAGTGCCTTCGGAAAGAATTCACACACCACTTTCTCCATGTTTTGTGTTACATTTATAACTGTTGAAAAATGTTTTTTTGCCATCAATCTATAAACAATACCCAACAATTACACAGTGCTAACAAAACAAATTTGTGCCCAATTATTGAAAATGTAAAACTGAAATTTCTCATAAGTATTCAGATCCTTTTTAAACTCTGATGCATCCTGTGGCCTTTGATCACAGTCCCGTGTAGCCCAGCTGGTACATGTTGGCCCGAAGATTATGGATTCTTTCCCACGGGGTACTAGGTCGGAAATGTATGCACTCAGTTCTATAAGTCGCTCAGGACAAGGGTGTCAGCTAAATGACTAAAATGTAAATGTAATCAACCTTGATGTCTCTAGAACTTCATCGGAGCGTGGCCAATTCAATTGACTGGACATGACTTAGAAAGGCGCACGTGTCTATTTAAAATGTCAGGGCAAAAACCAACCCAAATCCATGGAACTCTCCATAGACCTCCAAGGTAGAATTGCCAAAGCATAGATCTGGGGAAGTTTATAAAACAATGTTGTAGCATTTACAATTCTCGGAGTGGGTTCTATAACTTTTTGAAATGGAAGACATTTGGAATTACCAAGACTCTTCCTAGAGCCGTTTGTCTGGCACAGTCTGTCTGCAGAGATTGGAGAACCTGCCAGAAGGACAACTATCTCTGCAGCACCATCTATCAGACCTTTATGGTAGACCAGCTAAACATAAGCCCCTCCTCCGTAAAAGGTATATAAAAAAAGTAAAGTCAATGCCGCAAGAAGCACCCTGACAGCATATGGACATCATATGATTCTCTGGTCTGATGAGACAAAAATCCACCTATTATACCTGAATGCCATTCGCTCTGGTGAAAACAAGAAGCATGGTTTTGGGAGCATCATGCTATGGGGTTAGGGTTGTAAGCAGCAAGGACTGGGAGACTGAGAAGGACTGAGAGAAGGATGAATCGACAAAGTGTTAAACAGGGATGTCCTTGAAGATGATGTGATCCAGAGCGCACAGGACCTTATACTGGGGCCAAGATTAAAGCCCAGACATGAACCCCATCTGTGGGGAGACCTGAAGATGGCTGTTTACTGACACTCCCTCTCCAATCTAACAGAGCTCTAGGAAGAATGGGAGAAACTGCCCAAATCCAGGTGTGCAAAGCTGGTGGCGGCATACTTAAGAAGCTGTGATCGCTGCTGCGAAGCTTGTACAGAGTACTGAATAAAGGGTCTGAATACTAATGCAAAAGATACCTGTTTTTTTTTTTTTCCATAAATTGGCATGAATTCCTAAAAGCTTGTTTTCACTTTCATTATGGAGTATTGTGTGAACAAAATATGGAGAAAGTGAAGGGGTGTGAATACTTTCAGAAAGCACAGTATGTTACATGAAATGCTAGCCAACTACTCAATAATATTACCATAGGATCATTTCTGACAAATGGACAGATGCAGTTAATATTACATGGCTCCAACCAGTCTAGTCTACCAATAGGCTCCTTTAAAATGGCAAAATCCCAAGGAGTACAGTGTGCTAGGGATAAAAGGGGGAAAAGGATTGTTTTCTACCATTCAGTGGAGTGTAATCCCTGTTGTTTATGGAAACATAATTCATTTGTTTTATAATGCCTCATCACGGGTGTAGAAATTACAGAGAAGGATCTGTTTATCATTGTGATCAATCTTGTGATGGTCAACACCAATACCAGGATAAATTTGAGAGAAGCCCTTTCAGCATGGTTGTGTAATACAGTCAACATGTTTGCTCAATTAAATAATTCACACATTGCCTCAAATAGATATTTATTAATATCTTTATTTCTTTGTATATAAATGCAAGAGTAAGATTTCTCTCGCTTTCCTTTCTGTCTCTCTCTCTCTTTCTCCCTTTCTCCTTTTCTTCCTTTCTCCTTTTCGTTCTTTTCCAGGACTCTTCAAATGACCAGCAAGGCCAGCAGGAGGCCAAACAAAGGTTGGAATCTTTAGTATTTAAGTCCATCTAAACATGTATACCTGTCAGGCACACCTAGGCTCTGATTATAGCAAATCTACATATCGGAGACCCGGACAACTCCCCAGTTGTTGGTTCAGATTATAGTGGTTTGCTAGTGTTGCATGTCCTGATCTGTAGTTTGCACCACTGGTTTGTAAAGAACTAAGTAATACACTATTTATAAAGCTAGAAAATGTGATAAATGCTGTGGCCTACCTATAGTCTTCTGTTTTGTCTTTTTACAGGGAAACGGAAATGAGGAACTCTATACTGGCTCAGGTTCTAGACCAGTCGGCCCGTGCCAGATGTAGGTATTTCAATTCCCTAGTTTAAATTAATAATCAATCTGATGTGGGAACTTTTCTACTGCGTTTACAGCAGGTTAGCAATAGGTGGAACCATTGCCTAAAGGTTTCTTATGTTGTGTGTGTTGCAGTGAGTAACCTGGCTCTGGTGAAGCCAGAGAAGGCCAAAGCAGTGGAGAATTACCTCATACAGATGGCCCGCATGGGTCAGTTGGGTGGAAAGGTGAGAGAACTGGGCAGTCCAATAAATAAAAGATGTGGGTCCAATAAATAAATGAAATTAGATAGTTTTTTTTGGCTGGCTATCAGTCACATTATTTAACATAAAATATTTTGAGGCCATATGGTGACTTGTCTACCTGGCCTGTCTACCTGATGTTTTTTACTAAACTATTTTGTCTACAAGGCATGCTGTCCTGTTGCTAAAGACATGTTTCTTGTTTTGCTATGAATTAAGTTGA
This sequence comes from Esox masquinongy, assembly GCA_016801175.1. Taxonomy (NCBI): domain Eukaryota; kingdom Metazoa; phylum Chordata; class Actinopteri; order Esociformes; family Esocidae; genus Esox; species Esox masquinongy. The sequence continues at coordinate 92,239 of JACXGI010000787.1, read as the reverse complement.
TGCTTGCTTGAATTATAGTTTCTCTTTATTATTTCGATGTCATTGTGCAAACCATTTGGCATATACTACTTTTTTGGAAAGTAAAATGTTGCTCCTCTTGAAATTGACACTGTAGTCTATCCCTATGTGTGAGCAATTACCTTCAACTAATAAAGGGAACTATACTACACATTTTCTATATTTGCAGGTTGGGGTTCCTCAGTTCTCCCTTTATCATAGTCAGGAACCTGGGTTATTAGCAATTGTGTGCAGGTGTGGTTGAACAAACAGCTGACCTGTGTATTGCTAAAGTTGACCTAAAGCATATGTGGGCATATAGTTGATCCAAATGATGGAACTACAGTCAGCACTGAATTGACCCGTCTGCTCTACTTGATACTTACATTTGGATTGTCTTTTTTAGATTTCAGAGACTGGTTTGATCGACATTCTAGAAAAAGTTAGTCAGCAGACGGAAAAAAAGACAACTGTCAAGGTAAATTGCCAAATCTGGTTATTGCATGTGCATTTGTTATAGATTTTAAGAAAAGAGAAATGGAGCAACAATTGTAGTACCTACTGTAAGCTACTGCTCTATCGTATATGTAACAATTCCAGCTTTAACTGACTGCTTCTCACTTTCCTTCCCTTCCCAGTTCAACCGACGAAAGGTGATGGACTCAGATGATGAGGATGACGACTGACTCATTAAACGGATCCCAGGAGTCAGTCGGACAACTGGCTGAGGGCAGGATTCAGGACACGATATGTTGAAGAAGGGGTCTGTTAGTTGGTGGAAATCCTTGACCTGCCAAACCCCGAGTTAGTGATGCACATTGGGATACAACATTAGGCCCTGTGTGGATCTGGAACTCATTACTATATTCTTTGTTTATTTCTGTTTTCACCAAGGTTTACATTTTTTGCCACCACAAGAAGCAGAACAAAATGCAGCATAGGCTCTCTTGCTGCTGATGCATTTTTCTTGAGAATGCTTTGTGAATACTGTATGAATTACTGTATGAATCTAGTCAAACCATCAACCCGGGCAGAGCACATTGCTAAATTTATCCTCTCTTGTTATGTTTTTGCTGACATGTATTTCCAACAGTTTACATAAAAAAAAATCTTTGAAAGCCTTAATTTGAACACTTATTCCACACAATCAGCGTAGTTGCATCATGATTTTTTGACAGAGCTTGAGGCTGGTGGAGGGGTCACAGTTTTGTACTTAATTTGCTCTCAAAAAACTAAAATCACATGAGAGCATAGATGTAAGAATAAAGCCTTAAATGTAATGCTCTTGTATTTGCTGAAATGTATGCTATATGTTCACTGAGACTGACAGTACACTGATGTGTGATGTATTAGACAAGATGTTACTGAAAGTTTGGCCATTTAGGAACAGATTTGATTTATGGTTTCAAGTCATCTAAATAAATCCATCCAAGCATTGATAATGCAAACCAGGAGCAATGATAATGTGAAAATTCTTCTAGAATCTAGCTAGAATTCTTCTAGAATCTAATTAATGTAATAATAGCACACAGGCTTTTTTTTCTTCAGTAACAAAAATCTGATATAATTTAAAGACCTTACAGAAGGTACAAAAATAACAAGAGGTGTGAATATTTTGTATATTTTGCAAATATACGCGATAGGGTTTTAATTGTCTAACATTGTAGCAGGTACAATTGCTGCACTGAGGTAACGTTTGCGGATTGCGCGCAGGTAAGAATGGTAGCTCAGTTGATTGTAAAATGCGCGCAACACAGACGGGGCAAGCAATTACGCAGAGCAATGCAGTGTGAGATGTGGAGACGGAAGACGTGAGAACTGCAGTTACTACTAAATTGTTTCGCAAGCTACTTTACATGACATTACCGCAGAATGAATGAATACATTATATAAATTAGTGAATTTATAAATTATTTTATAAATTGACATTTTTGTTGCATGCGAGTAGAATTATTGCACTGTAGAGCGCTAACTTCGCCTTGAAAATCCATTGACTACCACGTTGTACTGCTTGTTAGTGATGGGTGGTTCGCGAACGATTTGTTCTTTTTGAACGAATCTTTTTGGTGAATCTTGATTCATGATTCATGTCAGTAGGATCTCCGAATCTCGTTCACCGGAATGAACGACGAACGGAATGAGCTGTGATCCATGGCTCTTTCGGATCTTCGAATCTCGTTCACTGGAAGGAACGATGAACGAAAGGAACGATGATCCATGGATGTTTCTGCACTTTGGATCACCTGAAGGAACGATGGAAGGCGAACGACTCATGAGGAAATACGCCTTTAAATCTTTCTGACCTCCTGGTATCTCATTATCATCCTTAATATTCCAGAGTAAGAAACGTTAGCTACAATAAATATAAGGATAGTAGGTTGTTATTCAGCTATCACGTGATTTTGTTATTGTCACGTTCTGGCAAGGCAGCCAGCCGTGAATCTAACGCCCTCTCTCACTTCATCATGGACACCTGTTCTCTTTGATTTATTGTCCGCACCTGTTTTCCCTGATCACGGACACCACTTAAGTTCCTGCGTCACCATTGTATCCTGTCTGTCTTTGTTTTGGTTATACATCAATGTCACGTAGTTCTGTTTTGATTCCGTGGTTTGCTTTGTTTCTGTCCTAGTCCTTTTATCAAGTATTCTGTTTTGTTCCATTTATTAAATGTCCTCAGTTCTCCCTGGGCTTGTGTCCTGCCTTCATCCGACACCGTGGCAGTTATGTGCACAGGCGGTGCTAGGATCACAATACATTCGGGGCTTAGCCCCGAGTATAGATGAATAGATCAGGGGCTATTTTATTAATTTTTTTTGGTCAATTTGAGATCCGGGGCTGCCACGGACGCCCAGGCCTAATGGCGCCTCTGGTTATGTGCATGTTTATTGGTAATACTGTAACTGCCACGACTCGATTAAACGGATCAGATGTATTAATAAACTTTTTATCATGGTCCTTTTCATCCCGCGAAAAATATTTTGGATCACGGGAAGGAACGACAATGACTAAGGAGAAGATAGCTTAAGTCTTTTAATCTTTTGGCTCTCCGAGTCTCAATTATCAGCCTTAGTATACAGAATTAATGCAAAAAAGGTATTTGGTCTATTATCTGTTAGATTAAAATAATAGTATAAGTACATTCTGCAAGTTGTAATGATAGGATAAATATCATTACGTTTAGAATGGACTTTATTATTATTTTAGAATGATTTCTTTCAATCTAAATTGAACTTTTGATTTTGACTCTGGACAATGAGTTGTGCTTTTACTGAACGATTCGAAAAGATCCGGATCAGTAAGGTGAGTCGAACTTCCCATCACTACTGCCTGTAATCGTAATACGCCCCCTCTGGCCTCATTTTCGTACCACCATGGTCTGATCAAAATGATTGGCTGCCTCGTTACAGTAACAGCAAGAGCGGCTCTGATTGGTGGGGGTTTACCCAGTTGGTCCATCCAGATACGTTTTCGAAATCGCTGTTGTGAAGCGTATAAATAGACAATATAATTTTATATATGATTGTATACTACAGTGAGTCAAAGTAGTACGCAGGTACGCTTTTGTAGTAATTGTAGCTATTGTAGTGGTTTCGGCAGTATATACAAATGCCTGATGACGGCGGAAACACGTTCAGCATGGTGACATGCAATGCGCCTGTGAATATCGCTGTCATCAAATACTGTGAGTAATGTGTTTTCACCGTTTTCGTACAATTTCTCAGCCATCTAGTTGTCTAACTAGAAATAAAAACTAAATATTTTAACACATTGCATATAGATTAATTATACAATTGATTGAATAACACTTGGAAGTGCTTGCTAGCAACACTAGCCACTTTGGTCCGTGTACAGTAAGTACATTCTTATCCGTTAATTTACAACCTAATACGCAAAAATAACTTTAAAAAGGTTAGATTTCTCGTTTTCTTATTGCATACTTACTAAAAAGACTGCATGGGATTGCATGTGGTATGCCTGTCATTGGTCTTTGACAATGTGTAATCCATTTGTTTAAAGCTGGTAGATTATTTAAGCAAACACTACTTGGTGGAAGGAAGGCATGGATTGGAAAGTGCCCACTGATTATGTACTGATCTAAGTGGTCGTTAAAGTCCCTGTTAATCATAAAACTTCCCTCATGTCTCATCTTTGTTATTACAAATATTTAATCTTGGAACTTTTTGATTTTTCCACTGCCTAGCAACATGCCTCCTTGCTTTTGCTACCTCAAATCTCTGGAGTACTGTTGTCTTTGATGCAGTTGTATACTCTCTTTACTTATTAAATTCATATTTTACATTAATTTGTTGTGTCCTTGGAATACTCTGGTCAAAATTCAGTTCCACCAAGAGATCACAACAGACAGGTCACATAAGCACCTGTCAGAAGTTAGCTGGCTTTGTGAAAGATTCTAATAATGTTAGTTAGCAGCTTCTAATACTTACCAAAAGTAGTTAAGTAGCATTTATAACAGATATTGAACCTTGTTCAATATCTGTTATCAATTTAGTTTCATATGAATTAGCAATGACTGATTGAGTGACTGGGTTAGTAAAAATCATGCTAGCTTTCATGACCTGGAAAAATATGAAAATGTGAACATTATATGGTTTGGATGTACAAACCCGTTTATAAAAAGTTGGGACGCTGTGTAAAATGTAAAGAACAAAATGCAATGATCACGCAAATGATTTAAACCCTATGTTCAATAGAAAATAGTACAAAAACAACTTATCAAATGTTGAAACTGAGACATTTTATTGTATCCTGAAAAATATGCCCACTATGATTTTGATGTCAGCAACACATTTAAAAAAAAAAAAAAAAAAAAAAAAGCTAGGACAGGGGGAACAAAAGACTGGAAAAGTTGTATAATGCCAAAAAATAAACCTGGTCGGACATCTCATAACAAATTAGGTTAATTTGCAACAAGTCAGAAACATGATTGAGTATAAAAAGAGCATCCCAGAGAGGATGAGCAGAAGTAAAGATGGGGAGGGGTTCACCACTCTGTGAAAGACTGAGCAGGGAAAACACGTCTTTTATTTCTTATGGGATTCACATTCAACTGTAGGTCATAACAGAAAGGCACAATCAGAAAATAAAACATGGCAACAAAGAAAAATGAACTGACTCCTGTTCAAAAGTCTGTATACCTTTAGTTTTTAATACTGTGTATTGCCCCCTTTAGCATCAATGACAGCATGCAGTCTTTTGTAATAGTTGTCTATGAGGTCCCGAATTCTTGCAGGTGGTATAGCTGCCCATTCATCTTGGCAAAATGCCTCCAGGTCATGCAAAGTCTTTGGTTGTCTTGCATGAACCGCACGTTTGAGATCTCCCCAGAGTGGCTTGATGATATTAAGGTCAGGAGACTGTGATGGCCACCCCAGAACCTTCACCTTTTTCTGCTGTAACCACTGGAGGGTCAACTTGGCCTTGTGTTTAGGGTCACTGTCGTGCTGGAAAGTCCAAGAGCGTCCCATGCGCAGCTTTTGTGCAAAAGAATGCAAATTGTCTGACAGTATTTTCTGATAAAATGCTGTTTCATCTTGACATCAATTTTCACAAGATTCCCCGTGCCTTTAGAACTCACAAACCCCCAAAACATCAGTGAGCTACCACCATGCTTCACAGTGGGGATGGGATTCTGTTCACTATAGACCTTGTTGACCCCTCTCCAAACGTAGCGCTTATGGTTGTGACCATAAAGCTCTAATTTGGTCTCGTCACTCCAAATTACAGTGTGCCAGAAGCTGTGAGGCGTGTCAAGGTGTTGTCGGGCGTATTGTAACCGGGCTTTTTTGTGGCATTAGTGCAGTAAAGGCTTCTTTCTGGCAACTCGACTGTGCAGCTCATTTTTGTTCAAGTATCGTCGTATTGTGCTCCTTGAAACAACCACACTGTCTTTTTCCGGAGCACCCTGTATTTCTTCTGAGGTTACCTGTGGGTTTTTTTTTGTATCCCAAACAATTTTTCTGGCAGTTTTAGCTGAAATCTTTCTTGGCTTACCTGACCTTGGCTTGGTATCAAGAGATCCCTGAATTTTCCACTTCGTAAGTGATTGAACAGTGCTGACTGGCATTTGCAAGGTTTTGGATATCCTTTTCCATCTTTATAAAGTTCCATCACCTTGTTATGCAGGTCTTTTGACAGTTCTTTTCTGCTCCCCATGGCTCAGTATCTAGCCTGCTCAGTGCATCCATGTGAGAGCTAACAAAACCATTGACTATTTATACACAGACACTAATTGCAATTTAAAAAGCCACAGGTGTGGGGAAATTCAGCTTTAATTGCCATTTTCACCTGTGTCACCTTGTGTGTCTGTAACAAGGCCAAACATTTAAGGGTATGTAAACTTTTGATCAGTGCCATTTGGGTGATTTCTGTTATCATCATGATTTAAAAAGGAGCCAAACAACAATAATAATAAATAATAATAATAAATGGCTTCATATGATCACTATCCTTAAATAAAAGCCAATATGTTTGCATGATCAGTCATATTTTCAAAATCAATGCCAAAATTTCACAATTTCTGCCGGGGTATGCAAATTTGAGCCCAACTGTATGTAAAGGTTTTGGAGCAACATATGCTGCCATCCAGATTGTGTTTTTCAGGGAAGGCCTTGCTTATTTCAGCCAGACAATGCCAAATCACATTCTGCACGTATTACAACAGCATGGCTCTGTAGTAAGTGTCCAGGTGCTAAACTGCTTTGTGAAACGAAAAATACGACAGAAGACCCATCTGTTGAGCAGCAGAAATCCCATATTAAGCAAGAATGGGAATATATTTCACTTTCAAAACTATATTAATGGTCTCCTCAGTTTCCAAACGCTTACAGAGTATTGTTAAAATAAGAGGTGATGCAACACAGTGGTTAATATGCCCCTGTCCCATTTTATTTATTTATTTTTAAATGTGTTGCTGGCATCAAATTCAAAATAGGCATGTATTTTTCCAAAAACAATTACATTTCTCAATTTCAATATTTGATATGTTGTCTTTGTACTATTTTCAATTTAATATAGGGATACATGATTTGCACATTATTGTATTATATTTTTATATGCATTTTGGCAGCATCCAATCTTTTTTGGAAACAGGGTTGTAAGTCATTTCAACATGTGTTAGGCAATATACCTAATGGCCCTAACGATGGCACAAAAATCTGTTACATAATTATATTACCATAATTTGAGACCTGTGAATTATATGAATAAATGGTCATGGTTTGGTAGGTTGCGTTAAAATGTATATTACTAATTTACCTCTATTGCAGGATCAACCCACTTCTGTCCACGCTATTGCCACAATAATGTGAAAGTTGTTCAAGATGTTCTCTTTAAACCTGTGTGAAAAATAACTGTTGAATTATAGGTAAATGCTTTGTTTTTGCTATTACAAGGGGGGAAGAGGGATGAAGAATTTATTCTACCCATCAATTCATCGCTGAGTGTTACATTGCATCAAGACCAGGTAAGACAATAAAGCTGGCACAGAATGACTAGTTTGTTAAAGAGAGAATTTGGGATTTGGGAAAGCTGTTTTTCCTACTTACCCGGAGTCTAACAAACCTTTGTCTCCGTGTATGTTTGAGGAGTTTGAAGGAAGCATAATGCTAGTACAAATGCTAGATTTTTTTTTTTTCAAAAGCCAGGAAAAACAGTATACCTTAATTTAAGGACTCCAAAACTGTGTTTGCCACAAGCTAGCTACATATGTACAATTCATTGTAATTATAATGATATTGAGTTGTCAACATTTGCAGCTTGATTTGCTGCTAGAACATTGAGTCACCACTATTCAATACTTGGACAATGTCTGTTTTCATACCTGTTTGTCTTTCACAACCATAGCCCTGTTGCAATTCATTTTTTTTTTAAATAATTTGTATTTAATTAGTTTTTCCATGTAACTTTCAATAATTTGATTCAAGTGTACTATACAGCTAATGCCTCCTGTCACCTCCGGAAAGTAGCAGTTCAGCTTTCTACCTCTTTTATACCCTGATGAGCCAAAACATAATGACCACTGACAGGTGACGCAAATAACGTTGTTCATCTTCTATCAAGGGCACATGTCAAGGTCTGGGTAGATTAGATGGTAAGCAAACAATCAGTTCTCGTAGTCAATGTGTTGGATGCAGTAAAAATGAAAAGGAGTAAAAACCTGAGCAACTTTGACAAGGGCCAAATTGTTATGGCCAGATGACTGGGTAAGAGCATCTCTGAAACGGCAAGGCTTGTGTGGTGCTCACAGTCAACAGTGATGAGTACCTACCGACAGTGGTCCGAGGAAGGCCAAACCACAAACGGGCAACAGGGTGTTTGGTGCCCAAGGCGCATTGACGCACAAGGGCAATGAAGGCTATCCCATGTGGTCCAAACCGACAGAAGGTCTACTGTGGAACAAGTCACAGAAAATGTTAATGATGGTTACAGGAGGAATGTGTCACAACACAGTGCATCACACCCTCCTGCGTATGGGGCTGCTTAGCCACAGACCAGTCAGTCAGAGTACCCATGATGACCCTTGTCCACTGTTGAAAGTGCCTACAGTGGGCACGTAAGCATCAGAACTGGACCTTGGAGCAGAGGAAGAAAGTCGCCTGGTCCGACGAGTCCTGTTTTCTTTTACATCACGTGGATGGCTGTGTATGTGTTCGCCATTTACGTGGGGAAGTGATGGCACCAGGATGCACCATGGAAAGCCGACAAACCGGTGAAGGGAGTGTGATGCTCTGGGCAATGTTCTGCTGGGAGACCCTGGGTCCAAGCATTCATGTGGATGTCAATTTGACATGTGGCATCCAACCTAAACAATCATTGCTGACCAGGTACACCCTTTCATGCGCATGGTATTCTCTGATGGCAGTGGCCTCTTGCAGCAGGATAATCCACCCTGCCACACTGCACACTTTGTTTGGGAATGGTTTGAGGAACATGACGAAGAATCCAAGGTGTTGCCCTGGCCTCCAAATTTCCCAGATCTCAATCCGACTGAGCATCTGTGGGATGTGCTGGACCAACAAGTCCAATCCACAGCGGCTCCACCATGCAACTTATAGGACTTAAGGATCTGCTGCTAATGTCTTGGTGCCAGATAACGCAGGGTCCATGCTGTTTTGGTGGCATGCAGAGGATGAGAAAGTTGATAGAACTTAAACATCTAGTACCATAGCATAAAACTGTAGCTAGGAGTAGTTCAAATGTGTATTTCCAAATTTTTCTTATTTTCTCTTTTGATAAGGAGATCATTTTTAATAAAGAGCAGTTTTTGTTGACACCGATTAAACCTATTTCTGGACTAAAAAAAAACAATGGAACCCAATGGAAATTTCAATAGAATATAAGCTACATTAAACTTGCTCATGCCTGCATAGACACTTAAAATGGCATCCATGTTTATTTCCCTCTGGGTAAATTTGATGTAAAAAAACAAAAACACATTCCACAAATCCTGAACTACGCTTTAAAACCACCAAAAATGTGTCCTTATCCCTTCAAGCTCAAAACCACTACAACGGTGGCGTGCAGCAGGACTTTCCAGGAGGACCGTATCTGGCTCAACGGTAAAGAGGAGGACATAAACCAGCCCAGATTACAGTCCTGCCTTAGAGAGAGTGAGTGGGGTCTGTTTATATCCTCCCTAGACCAAGTGTGGTGTTTCAGTGTTGCTCCAAAACTATAGGTTTTCGAAGCCTATAAGACTGAGCAAAGGAGTAGGACAAGCAATGATGCGTTGTCGGTGCTCGTTTCCATCCGCAGTTCGCCGACTGGCTCGAAAGAGACGTAGTGATGGGGAGGGTGGTGTCGACTTAGCTGGTCTGTCCCATAAGGTCCACATCTGCTCTGTCAACAACTTCCCCACAGCTGCTGGATTGGCCTCCTCCGCCGCTGGCTATGCCTGTCTGGGTGAGAGACCGTCCAATCAAGTTGGCGTGTACCCAGCAACATTAAGTGGTCCTTTTTCATTGTGCTCACCACCTTTACTGTCTCCGTTCTCTTTTTTTTCCAGTGTACACCCTAGCCCGGGTGATGGGAGTGGAAGGAGAGTTGTCCGCCGTGGCCAGGCAAGGTTCAGGAAGTGCCTGTAGGAGTATGTACGGGGGCTTTGTCCAGTGGATTATGGGCCAGCAAGAAGACGGCAAGGACAGTGTGGCCCAGCAGGTGGAGCCAGAAACTCACTGGCCTGAACTCAGGGTCCTCGTGCTGGTGGTAGGTCTATTGTAGCATTACTCAGGGTCCTCGTGCTGGTGGTAGGTCAATCGTAGCATTACTCAGGGTCCTCGTGCTGGTGGTAGGTCTATCGTAGCATTACTCAGGGTCCTCGTGCTGGTGGTAGGTCAATCGTAGCATTACTCAGGGTCCTCGTGCTGGTGGTAGGTCTAGTGTAGCATTACTCAGGGTCCTCGTGCTGGTGGTAGGTCAATCGTAGCATTACTCAGGGTCCTCATGCTGGTGGTAGGTCTGTTGTAGCATTACTCAGGTTCCTCGTGCTGGTGGTAGGTCTATCGTAGCATTACTCACACTGACTTTTTCCAGAGTGAATATTGGCATTTAACATTTGTTCATGTCTTCAGTCTCAACATCCCCATCTTTGTCTCCCTCTCTGTTTTAAGGTCAGTGCTGAGCGGAAACCAGTTGGCAGCACCTCTGGCATGCAAACTAGTGTTGAGACAAGCAGTCTCCTAAAGGTATTAAAACAAACAACACGGACCCACATACATAGACCCGGTTAGATTTGATGTTCATCCTCACCCTTGCACTCTCCCTCTCAGCACCGATCAGACTCTGTGGTCCCAGCCAGGATGAAGGAGATGATTGATGCTGTACATAGGAAGGACTTCGCTGCATTTGCTGAGCTGACTATGAAGGACAGCAACCAGTTCCATGCCATCTGTCTGGACACCTACCCCCCCATCTTCTACCTAAACGATGTGTCGCGCCACATCATCAATCTGGTGCACCACTATAATCAACACTACCGGGAAGCCAGGGTGAGCACCACCAAAGACAATGAAAATGTGCTTAGAAAATGTCTTAGATTATTATCAGCTCTACAAGAGGTGTATTCCGAAAAGAAAAACAAAGTTGCAATAATTGCTGCTATTCTGAGATGATGAAATAGAGATCCACCGAGTCTTACAGTTTTGTGGGAACACAATGTTTGTTGACTGAAGTCAAGTCCAGCTGTAGTTAAGTCAAAGTAAGACGGACACTTTTTCTAGTACTGAGAAAGCCAGAGCAGAATCACATCCCTCCAGCTGACACTGTCATATGAGTTTTATTTCTTTTCCATCAGGTGGCTTACACATTTGATGCAGGTCCCAATGCTGTGATCTATACTCTTCAGCAGCATGTAGATGAGTTTCTCCAGGTGGTTAAACACTTTTTCCCACCAGAGACCAATGGAGGACAGTGAGTTATTCACAAACACACACACATAAATTCATACAGTCAGACACACACTGACTCCTGTGGCTGTCCTACCTCAGGTTTGTGAAGGGTCTTCCGGTTGCCTCTACAACACTAACTGAAGAGCTGAGGCAAGCCATTGGGATGGAACCAATGGTGAAAGGAATAAGCTACATTATCAGCACCAAGGTACACACACACACACACACTATGTATGGATCTGCAACACTGTGATAAGATATTAAGTTAGTTTGTCTGAGGGACCACTTCTCATTTGTATACAAGGCTGGGCCTGGACCTTGCATAGTGGAGGAACCTAGCGAACATCTCCTTGGACCGGACGGGTTACCTAAGGAGAGTGCCTGATATAAGAATGCCTCCCAGCTGGGCAGAGACAATGCTGTCGTCAAAAACACCATATACAGTGCCTTCCACAATTATTGGCACCCTTGGTGAAGACCAACAAAACTTTGTGTTTTTTATGCGTGAAAATTATAGAATTCTATCTATATATTATACCAACCTCTGGTGTTACTGGACAAAATGTTTTTCTCTTACCTGACCATAGGACCCAGTTCCAATCAAAGTTCCAAAGGCAATTAGCATTTAAAATGTGTAGATGAGAGTATAGAGGCTTTCTACAGGCAAGACCTGAAAATGGCTAGCTGACATGGAGGTGGCATCCAATTATAGTTTTGGGGACTTGGTGACCCCAAGATTCAACAAATAAAGTTTTTTTTGTTTGTTTTTTTACTTCGTCCTTCCTCCTCACTGTGCATGCTTTCCCAGGCAGGTTGATCACAGCCCCAGCTAATTTAAACGTATTAATTATTGCCCTAATAGTGGAAATAGGTATTTTCAGGCTTGTAGCTATTCATTTTTGTACAGCCTATACTTAATTTATGAGGTCAACAACATTTTGTCGAATGTTATTTTAATTATGTGTGTTCTCTGACCTTGACCATGTTGATAGATAAATGAGGGAGTTTGGCTTGTATGACCTCATAGTTATACCCCAGTGTTGCTGTAATTCAGCAAATGTTCAGAAGATGTGAGCATATTCAGGATATCCCCTTTAGGGGTTACATTTCATGTTTTGAGTGAAAGAAATGTACCCCCTTTTCAAAGCCTTTATTGCTCATATTTACCAATGGTGCCAATCATTCTGGAGGGCACTGTATGTATGTACATATGTAGGTAGGTATGATACATATATTTAATATATGTATATTATGTATCCAATCGATTAAAAGGATAGACATTATTGTAGCGGAGCAACCATACATGGTGGAATACCTCTGGCTGACGTTCCTATTCCTAATTTGTATTAAATGTTTTGTAATGTTAAAGGGAATTCCTTGTGACAATGATCAGAAACGTAATAGTAGTTTGGTACGATTTTTGAAATGTATCTGGTGGTTTTTTGTAGATTATGCACACATTATTAAATTACATATTGTCGTATATTGCTGTGTGTCTTGTTAATTCCTTTCTCATTGTCACTCAGGTAACGTTTTGAAAGTTACTTTAGAGTTGATGAATATAATAATATTTGATGTTCACTGGTTTTACAAGTGTTATGAAAAAATCACAATTTACAATATTGAGAGCAATTTCTGAAGCGATTTAGAAAAACACTGTATAGCCTTTTCACTACTTGATCAATTCATGTTAGACATTAGTTCGTTTATGATGGCTCCTCCCAGATCTCAGCAAAGCCTTTTTGCCTATGGCTTCGAAGTGACGAGACTGAGGGCGGGCCATTGAGTCTGCGGTAACCACACAAAGTTCTCAAAATAAAATATATTTTCACCATTCATAATAATCGAACTTGACAACTGGGATCACGGGGATAACCGCCGAGGACAGTGAGTGCTTGTGTTGGTCGGAAGAGCGATATCATGGGAAAAATAGAATGGTCTATGTGGGCCAATGAACAGGCTCTGGCGTCGGGGCTCAGTGAGTATATAACTTTGAAATGATTTGCCATCTCTTCAGTGGAATTTGTAATCCCATAGTTCAGTAGTCCTACTACGGTAAAAGTGTTTGGTATATTAACTAGGGTTCTTAAAAATCATTGTAACTGACCAAAATATTTTGAATTAAAATTGTCCTGAGTAAAATATTTAAAGTGAGAATATTTGATACAAGAAAACTTTGCGTTTAGACGTCGAAAAGCCTGTTTTGACACGTATTTGCCAGTTACAGTGTTTGATTTAAAAAAAGAAGAAAAAGGTTTAATATCTTAATCCGTGACAGGCAGGAACTATTTTGATAAACGAAATATCTTCTTCCTACTTCCCCATTTCAGTTCTCCTTACTGGTGGCATTGTGGGGGTGGCCGGACAGTTCAGGGACTGGCAGTTTGCTGCTTATGCTGTGTATCCTTCCAATAAAGATTTATTTTATACATTATATTTCTATTCACAGAAATCTGTGGAATCTCGCTGTTGTCATGATTATGCTGAATTTTAGGTTGCCATTGACACGTTTGCATATCACAACGAAATATTTGTAGCTGGCTGGACATCTATTCCATTTATCTCCAGGTAAGACCCACGTTTATATTTTCATGACTTCATGAAGTTGTGTTGTTGTTGAGTGGCCTTGACTGGTGTGTGCACAGAGCTGCAGGGGTGTTTGTCTGCCTACTGGAGTACCCAAGGGGCAAGAGGAACAAAGGCACCAGCGTTGAAAGAACGTGAGTGCCCACATGTACCTCACTTATTAAGCTAACATTTCTGGAAAGTCTCTAAAAGTGATAAAATAGAGGTTTCCAAAATATTCTGTCAGTTGTCACTGATTTTTAATGATCATGTCCTTTTAATTTTGTAATTCTTACAGAGGTCAGTATTGCTTCACTGTCTGTGTGAAGTCCTTTGGCCCACTGACCAGGAATTACTATGTCAGAGCGTTTTTACATGCAGGGTGAGTATGTCTGACATTTGAGTCAGATCTAAGGTCTAAAACTGCATTCTTACCATTTTCTTCCCTGACTCTATTCTTTGAATATTATCACTATTTCCTTGTCTTTGTTAAACTGTATGTGTGTGTTTTAGGATCTGCGTTCCTGGTGGTTTCATGCTTGCAACTATCCTGGGCTGTGTCTGCCTTGGCATAGCTAGCCTCATCTACCTTGTGGTTGGTATTTCAAGTATTTGATGAAATTTATGTTGCCAGACAACACAGAATTGGATAGCATTACAAGGAAGCATTTATTTTCCTCTGGTATTTCTATTGAGACATCAGCTAGTTATGAAACCTAGGCTGTCAGGGAAGCAAGTCAAGTGTTTTCACCTATTGTTGTTGTGAATTCACTGCAATAACAGTAAGAGAGCAATGCGTTTATCACTGTTAAAGGGGAAGTTCTTTTTTTCTCAGAAGTGAACCTTTATTTCAACTTTATGTTGTAGGCATCCCCCTAATGTTGTGTGACTATGTACTTTGTAAAAAGGGCAGTAATTCCTACACGATATACAGTTTTTGTATGTAAATACCCTCCAATTAAAGCTGACGGCCTGCACTTTTAACCTCTTAGTCATTGGTTTATTTCAAATCCAATGTGCTGTTGTACAGAGCCAAAACAACAAATCTTGTCACTATCCAAATACTGATGGGCTGCACCATGTGTATGTGTTTATATTTACTCAGAAAAAACAAGGCCACTTGTAAAAATGGGTGTATATTGTGTCTTACAGGCAGCCATCAGGGGGGAGCAGTGGGAGCCCATTTTACCCCGGAAGGACAGTGCCCGAAAGCCAGTTGCAGACAGCATCAATCGTCCTCCTCAGAACCCTCCTCCACGCCCGCCAGCAGAAATGCGCAGAAAACATGCAGAAGACCTAGAGGGGGCGGCTTATGTTAACCCCATCCCTGTCACTGCCAACGAGTAGATGCCTTTACCGTCTTTCTCTCAGGCCTGTTGGACCAGCTCCCACAGGGTAGCTTAGTTCATTGTCAACAAGCAAAACAAATACACTGGAGCCCCACCCAGGCCATGCTAACATGCTTACCTTTGGCTAAATGCCAACTTCTACATTTAGATTGATGTCAATGGGATATTTTTGTTGAAGGCTTAGTGTGGATATTGTTTGTAATTTCTGCAAGTAGTTGTGAAAGTGCTGCTCGTGAGTTAATACTGGTCGGTTTTTTTGTGTACTATGACATCCAACTGTATATGATACAAGAATGTAAGAACAGCACCATGTGGAATATCATGAATTTGATGTATTTTAAATGCCCAAATTAATAAGAGTTCTGTGGAGAGGATGAAGTGGTTGAGGTTTCAGGATGTCAGGGATTTTACTGAAGTAAGAGCTGCCTTGTGGATCTATCTCTACCAAAGTTCTGTAACCCTTCAATGCCTGACACAATTTTTTTATCTCTAATATTTTTGGTAACCAAAGAGTAAATGGAAGGTTTATATATGATTGTTGTGAATGTTCTTTATTTTGTGAGTACATTAGATGGATAAGTGTGAATCCAAATCAACCACCTTTACTGTGAAAGCCTAGTTATTTTAATTATAATTAAATGTACTATTTATATTTTATCCTCAGAATGTTGTATAAGCAGGTTCTTATGTTTTGCATGTTCGATTTCTGTGTCATGTCTCAAGTTTTACATTTCCTCTTTCCTACGTTTCTTTTAACTCGGTGTGAATTTCACAGTTCTTTCTCACAGCGCAACACGCAGGGGCTTACTTTTGCAACACTTTGGAAATTCCTGTACAATTTAGGTTATACACAGTCAGTGTTGAGATGTCAAGAAGTATTTCTATTCATATTTCAACACTAAGATCCCAGTATATCTTTAGGCTACCTCTAGAATGAGTAAATGTGTATGTTTGGAGTGCTCTAAGCCACCATTGTGCCATAAGAGCAGCAGGAAACTTTATATATTTACATAACCTTGTCGCCAGGCTATTGTGTAAAGATTTTGACATCAACTGTCCCACATCTGGTAGGAGTTGCTTTGATGAAACAGGAACAGAAATAGCATAAAGACTTTAGAAAAATAAATCACTTACTGTTTGTTTAGTATATGGCAGCTGCCTGGAGTCTGTGACCCATCAACCACACCTGAATGGTGATGCTCTGACAGGCCTATACTGGCCTCTTCAGTTTGTATTTCTTTTGAGGTGTTATTTATTCTTTAGTCTTGTCTTTAGCAAATGAAAGGCATGTTCAAATGGATATAAATCTAGCCAAAAACTTTCAACTTTTTGGCAACTCCCTAGTTGCTATGGCAATATGTTTGGGGTTATTGTCTTGCTGTATGATGAAGTGCTGTCCAATGGTTTGTAAGCATTTTCTTGTACTTTAGCAGACAATATGTTTCTGCACACTTCAGAATTCATTATGCTGCTGCCATCCTAGGTTACATCAAACAGTACATCATATAGCTAAAGCCATACATGCTCAAAGCCATAACATCACCTCTACTATGCAGATGATGCAAATCTTGGGCAGTTCTTTTTTTGCCTTTACACTTTCTTCTTTCCATTATTCTGGTACATGTTAATCCTTCTCATCTGGCTTCCAGCTTCTGTGGTTCTTCTGGTGAAATCTTCAGTGAATGGTAGTGGCTGACACACCCACGCCTACATCCTGAAGAGTCTTTCTAATCTGTGTCTCAGTTTTTTTTTCATTATGTTGAGCATTCTTTCATCTTCCATTCTTTCATTATCTTCCTTGGCCTACCAGGTTGTTGGGGTGGCTGAGCTCACCAGTGCTTTCCTTCTTTTAAACGTTCATTTAGATGTTTTTGGTAATCCTAATGTTTTGGCTATATTCTGATTGACTTTTTTTGATTTTTCTGCTTTGTAAGTACACACATTCTACATTAACCCTCATGGGTGATTTTAAACGCATATGCCTTGAACAAGATCTTCACAGATACAAGTAACTGGTAAAATGCTCAACATATTATTATAAAATGCTGGACCATGTCACATTTCTGTCATTTAAATAATTATTTAGTCCAGTTATTGTCAAAATTACAACAGTGAAAATGTTTTGCCAACAATGCTTACATTTTAAAAATGTAAACAATCCTTTACATTATAGTAACATTTTAGTCAAAATAAAATCTATAGTAAACATACACCGATCAGCCATAACATTATGACCACCTGTCAAATATTGTGTAGGTCCCCCTTTTGCCGCCAAATCAGCCCTGACCTGTCGAGGCATGGACTCCACTAGACCTCTGAAAGTGTGCTGTGCTGTGGTATCTGGCACCAAGACGTTAGCAGCAGATCATTTAAGTCCTGTATGTTGCGAGGTGGGGCCTCCATGGATCGGACTTGATTGTCCAGCACATCCCACAGATGCTCGATTGGATTGAGATCTGGGAAATTTGGAGGCCAAGTCAACACCTTGAACTCGTTGTGTTCCTCAAACCATTCCTGAACCATTTTTGCTTTGTGACAGGGCGCATTATCCTGCTGAAAGAGGTCAATGCCATCAGGGAATACCGTTGCCATGAAAGAGTGCACATGGTCTGCAACAATGCTCATGGAGGTGGTACGTGTGAAAGTAACATCCACCTGAATGGCAGGACCCAAGGTTTCCCAGCAGAATATTGCCCAAAGTGTCACACTGCCTTGAGGTAAGCTGTTCTCGAGGTAAGCGATGCACACATCCAGCCATCCACGTGATGTAAAAGAAAATCTGATTCATCAGACCAGGCCACCTTCTTCCATTGCTCTGTGGTCCAGTTGTGATGCTTCGGCAGTGGACAGGGGTCAGTATGGGCACCCTGACTAGTCTGCATGTTTTCTTCCTTGGACCACTCTTGATAGGTACTGACCACTGCTGACCGGGAACACCCCACAAGGGCTGCAGTTTTGGAGATGCGCTGACCCAGTCGTCAAGCCATCACAATTTGGCCCTTGTTAAAGTCGCTGAGATCCTTACACTTGCTCATTTTTCCTGCTTCTAACACATCAACTTTGAGGACAGAATGTTCACTTGCTGCCTAATATATCCAACCCACTAACAGGTGCCATGATAATGAGATTATCAGTGTATTTCACTTCACCTGTCATAATGTTATGGCTGATCGGTGTATGTAACCGCTATAAAACATAACTGACTTAAAGGGGAATAAAATTAACCCTTGTATATCTTTTATAGCTGGCGTGTCAGCTATAAAAGAGGTCTAACAATTAGAACTTTGATATTTGAGTTTTCGAAGCAACATGAGGCAACTAACCGTTCCAAAAAGGCCATATAGTTGCTGCATTGCAGGTGCATCGGACTCAAAAACTGCAAAATGAGACACCTTTCACCCTATTTCTTACATTTGCACGGGTTTACGTTTGGAGAAAACCAAAGGATGCCTTCAGCCCAAAATGTCTCCTGCCAACTGTTAAATATCGTGTGGAATCCGTAATGGCATGGGCAGCCAAATGGAGTAATCGGGTTTGATGATTGTTCTGCATAGTGGCACGGCCTTCAGAACAGCAACAATCCGTCTTGGAATGCTGTCACACAAGTCCTGAATTCAGTGTTGCGGAATATTTCACCATTCTTCAAGCCTCCAGTTTGTTGAGAAATGAAGGAGGTGGAAATTTACTTCGCACTCTAAGTTCCAGAACTTCCCAGAAAGGTTCCTCTTCAGATCTGGTGATTGGGTAGGCCAATACATGCGTTTGACGTAATATTGTGTTCGTAAAACCACTCATGAATTAGTTTAACAGTGCGTATAGATCATTACCATCCTGGAATATTGGAACATCCCGAGGGAACATTACCATAGGGTGCACCTGGTCCTGTATTTGTTTCGTGATATTTATATATAGTTAGTGTGTTCCTAATTTTGCCCACCCCTGTAGCTTTTAGCGGGTAAAGTTCAACATTACCATAACAACACTTTTTTAATTTTAAATAACATTATCCAGCCAAATCGACAAAAATAAACAAACAATACAATGTTAATTAATGGCTCGTTTTTTGACAGTTGTTCTAATCTCATAGCCATCCCAGGCTCGATTTGCTCGCGCAGAATTTATCAGAAGAGAGACGCTTCCTGAACGACAGTAGACTATTCAATGTAACTGATAACCTCATGTCCAGGACGTTAGTCAAGAATAGTCAGAAATAATTTTGCCTAGTTTTAGTCAACCAAAATGAACAATATTGTTTGTTTAGCAATTGTTTCATTTCCCAGTCTGCATAGTTAGTGCTTATTAACCTCTAACAATATCTTTTGAACGGTTCAAGCCTGAGACCAGTCGTTTTTGTCCTCTACTTCTCTGGTTTCCACTATAAAGTCAGAAAACGTATTCCACATATCACCCACAATTATTTAATTATTTTAAAGAGTTAAAGCAAGCTCCTGTAACATGCCCCAGAATCTATAGTGTGATAACTGTTTAATTCCTAACAAACCTTTGGAGACAAAATGATTCACTGGCCCCCAAAATGTGGATGTACAATTGTGAAGGGCACCTCAGTCAGACATTAATGTTTTTTCCCTAATACACTACTATCTCATAGTGGTTCAAAAGTGAATTGCAACAAACTGTGATTATCAAGTCTAAAATATATTGGATTTGTCTACATGGAGCTGCCGTAGAAGGAGCACCTCACTTCCGTAGGAAGTTCTTTTTCAGTAGCGAATGAGATTTCTTCTGGCATGGGGATTTTGGTCTCATTTTGTTTATGTCAGGAGCTCATCTGTCAAGTCCACTGATGTACCATAACCGAGCTTCCTGAAAACTTAGTGAACATTTCTTGAATATGTCGAGCCGTGCTCTGCGGAGATTAAAGGGAAAACAGCGGGGGCAGGAGGCCCTAGACCTAGGGGATCTTGTTCCAGATGAGGGACTAGATGAGCAGGCTGTGGAGGTTGAGGAAGAGGAGAAACTAGAAAATGCTCTTATCCAGCCTTCTAAGAGCAGCAGCCGGAAAGCTAAGAATAAGAAAAACTTGACCAACATTTACGAACTGGTAGTGTTCCCTTTCTAACACGCATTGAAACATTTTAAAGACATTTGTTCATTGCCACGTAGTTAGATACCGACCCACTAGCTAGGTAACGTGTTGCCATAGCCAGCTAAACTAGTGCCTGGCTAGTTTGTTTTGCTGTCTAAATAAACAGATGAAAACATTGACAGTTTCAACAAGTCAAACCAGCCCTATTCTAGCTACTGAGTTTACCTGTTCACACGACTCCTAACGATGTACTCACCTATTACCATACTGTGCGGTAAAGACGTATTTGCAGCTTTTCAGATTTTCTGAATTTTTTCCCTTTAATTTGGTCAAAACTTTTGGATTGTAATCATTAATAGAGGGAGTCAGATAAAAAAAAAACACACACCAAAGTTAGGTAGCCTGGGTGATGACCAGAGTTGTAGAGCAGTGTTCCATGGAAGTGGAACTTTTTGGACAACATGGTTCCCATTATATCTGGCGAAAAAAGCAAACACTGCATCCCCTGTCATGAACCTCATAGCGGTCAGGCGGGGGAGGTGACAGTTTTATAGGTCAGTGCTCATGTCTCTACCATCGGAAAGAAACTGGGCAGAAATTGGATTCTTGTCAAAGTAGTAAGGCAGATACCACTGCTTACTAAGAAAATGAATGCTCGTCTCAAGTTTGCTTAAAAGCACCTGGGTGATGACCAGAGTTCTAGAACAATGTTCCATGGAAGTGGAACTTTTTGGACAACATGATTCCCATTATATCTGGCGAAAAAAAGCAAACACTGCATCCCCTGTCATGACCCCCCCCCCCATTTGCTGCATCCAGATTTTGACAACATGCCATAGTTGAAGATACACTTAACTTTTCATCAGATAATTCAGAAGGACATTATCAGGCCTTGAGATGAAGCTAAAGCACAACTTGGTCATGCTTCAAGACAATGATCAAAACATAAACAAGTCTACATTTCAAAGTGTGAAGAACAAGAAATGTAAAGTTTTGGGACATCCTAGTCAAATTCCTGACCTAAACCCCATTGAGGTGTTATGGCAAGACCTGAAACAAACAGATGTTGCTTGAAAATCCAGAAATAAGTTTAAACAGTTTTGCATGGAGGAGTAGGTCAAAATTCCATGCCGATGTGAGAGACTGACACATAACTACAGGAACATTTTCATTGCAGTTTTTGCTGCTGTAGGTGGCGTAATCAGTATCACTTAGTGTGATTACATTTTCACACAAGGGTATTGGGATTTGAATTAAGTAAAAACATTTTGCGTTGTTTGTTCCCTTTTATGTATTATTACATTTTGGTTGAAAATCTGGAAACATTTAGTGCTAAAAATATGCAAGAATTTAAAAGAATATTTCAGCGGGAAAATAGTTTTCCACAGCACACTGTAGTCTATGATAGTGAAATGAATTGGAATTCAGGGTCTGGGTCAATTCCAGTCAATTCAAAAGAACCAAATTTTAATTTTTGTATAGAAAAAAAATGGGATTTGTGTAGTTTCTGACTGGAATTAAATTGACCCAAACCCTGTTGTAATTCCTTTGGCTCAACCAATAATTCTAGACAGTGGATAAACAAAAACTAATTTAAACTCTATATGTTTAGTCTTTTACTCTCCTTCACTCTTTGCTGTAACCCTACCACCATAGATATGTGATGCAGAGCATGAAACTGAGAATTCTATGACTGATGAAGACAAAGGAAAGCCAGAAGAACAGAACTGTGATGTAGGCAAGGAGAAAAGTGACAGCGGGGAGACAGAAAAAAGAGATCCACAGCCAGAGACAGTGGCTGCAAAGGTTAGAAGAGACCCGCGATTGAGTAGGATTATTGTGTACTTCTGCCGCCTGTTGTTATTGTTATTATTAGTAGTAGTTTAATTATTTGTATTAATATGCATGATTATATTACTCTGCATGTTTTGAAAGTTTGTCTAATATTTTTTGTTTTGTTATGACGATCAGCCTGAGTCCAGATATAAACCAAGCAAGAAAAAGAAGAAAAAGAAAAAGAACACAATTGGAGAAAAACAGGTATACCCTCCACGTTAAAACATCCCCTACTACATATGCCCGCCAATGTAAGGCCACATCTACTGTATTAATGGTGAACTGTTCAGCGTCGCCATATTTACTCTTTGCTTTAGCAGCATTTCATTGCATTCTGAGTCTGTACAGGTACAGCCCTGATGGCATCCCACTCTGTCACATTGGCTGCCCTCCCTCATTATTCGTCTGTTATGTGTGGTCATCAGGGTGCGGCTGGGGATGACATCGATGCGTTGCTGGAGACCATAGGGCAGTCTAATGGGCTAACCCTGCAGAGTGAGGGCTGTGGGGGTTCAGACAGGCCGATACTCTATGTGGAACACAGGTGAGTAGGCACACAACAGGACAGCTCCATGTCTCTTTCAGTGGCCTAGCATCACCCAATCCAAATACACCAAGGCTTTATTGTTACAGTAAGTTGTCTGTGATTGATTTTAGAACTTACCCTCTTGTTTTTGTGCTTTAGAAACCTAAATCCTGAGACGGAGTTGAAGAGATACTTTGGAGCTCGGGCTGTTCTTGGTGACCAAAGGTAAGATCTGATCTGTTGTTTACCCCCTTCATAAAACTACATAACTCCTACTATAACAGGATTAAGTGTTGATTATGTTCCCAGACCTCGACAGCGACAGAGACATTTCCATCGCAGCACCTGGCTTACCGTCCTGAAAGACACCTGGCCACGCTTCAGCCGTCCAGGTCAGGCCCGTTCTCTCAACCTTTCACCATGACAGCCTTGTGATTACATACTATTTATGCAACATTTCATAGAAACGTTTTGTTGACGGCAAAGAAGATAATGCTTTCATACACTAATATAGCGTAACTATTTTAGTATAATAAAGGTCAGTCATGGGAACGACCTAGAGGCAAGTGACTATGGTGTGTAGCCAGTTCTGCAAAATACATTTATTTATTTTCCAGCCTCTATTAAGATTGAATCAATAATGCTAAATTTAATCTCCATGTCCTGGGGCAAGACAACACAGACATACATTTCTCTTGCTGGCGCCTCTATGTTGAGCAACAAGGCAACAGTGTTCTTCCAGAATTCTCATCGGTCTCCTCAGTCTTAAGGATGAACAGTGCAAACTAGTTGATGTGGTGGGCCGCTTGAAGCCATGTTGACAGAGGCAGCTTTTCAGGGTCGGATCACACCAGAAGCTGTGTTGCGTGGCTTTGACCTCTGTCCTATGCCGTTTTGTTAAAAAAACAACTCAATCACCACGTATCCTTCATCAAATGCAGCCATCTAGAAAGCTGTCCAGGCTCAAAGACTCAATGGAGATTTGGACGTATTGAGCCCCTTTTGTTGTGGGAATCTGGGCTGTTCAACCCAGAGCTTAGGTTGGAGAAGAATCAGGGTCTCTGTTGTCAGGATTAACTTCTCCTCAGGGTGTCAAAGCTCATCTCCTGACTGGGATTTGGACTGGTATATTTATCACCTCTCTCCAAAGATATCAATGGGTGATCTTTTACCTTTCACTTTTTGAGTAGTCTCATATCTCAATGTCAACTTGAAATGTTACCCTCATGATCCACTTCCTCATGGCGTGTTTATTTGAAATACTGATGTTAGGATTTTATATTTAGGAATAAGCCTTTTTTTTAAGCTTAAAGGAAGATCATATCAGTTGCATTCATGCCTATACTGGACTATGGAGTTATTTTAAATGAGTGCTTCCACTCAGTATTTTTGATCAATTAACACCCATTACCATGGAGCGTGGCATTTTATTTGTAACTGTAAAGCCCTTACGGACCTTTGCAATTTGTATGCTGGGGTTGGCTGGCCTTCCCTAGTCACCCGCCAACTCAGTCAGTAGTATGCTTTTATTTACAGTGCCATTTTTATTCTTCAGAAATGTCTTTGTTTGGACTGTATCCTGCTAACTGTCCCAAATGCCCAAACTGAATTTGCAAAAAGGGCTTCTATGAACTCAGCCCGTTGGGCTTGGAACACTTAACCAAATAGTTTCAAATTGGAAGAACTTGTCCCCTTTGGTGATTATGAATTTTGATTGGGATTTCTGTTTCTTTTTTTCTCATTAGAATTACTTATGTTTGTTTTGTCTGTTTGTTTTGCTTTAATAATGACTTGATGCTGCCTATCTTGGCAAGAACCCTCTTGAAAAAAACATTTCTAATCTCAATGTGTCTTTCCTGGTTAAATAAAGGTTATGTCATGTTCTGGCACTGCGGCCTGATGATCCAATGAATCTAACGCACTCTCTCCCTCATTTCCTCATGGACACCCATTTTCTTTGATTATTGCCCACACCTGTTTCCCTTGTCACAGACCCTATTAAAGTTGCAGCTTCTCCAATGTTAGGTACTTGTCTGTCTTTATTTTTGGTTTTTCCTTATGTAACGTTATTCTGTCTTGCCTTTTGTTTTGTTCCTGCTCATTCGAGTTCTTTTATTAAATGTCCTCTGTTTTCCCAGCGAACGTGTCCTGCCTTGATTTCAATGTTACAGATTAAATAAACTAAAAAATGCCACACTGTACATGCTAATGCAATGAATGGGACAGAGTGTAATCTTTCTTCCACAAAGCCTTTTTTAATACAATTTATCAACATTTTAAATTATTTGATTGATGCTTTTTTTTGCTCCACTTTATCCAATCAATGGAATTTGAAGATACAAGGAATTCACCTGCACAGACCTGTAGCCTGCATAGTGTCTGGCTGTCTATGTGAAATGTAGTATTTTCTCATTCAGGTATCTCAATGACCCTACTGGAGTCCAAGGACGGTCAACAGTACTTCACCTTTGAGCACAGCCGGGACTACCAACAGGTCCAGTTCAAGTTCCTGGACGCTGTGGAGTCGATGGATCCCAACAACATTGTGGTAAGGGTTCACTTGGTGTCTCAGTTAGATCATCTTCATTAGGCAAGTCCATGGGACTGCAGTTCGTCGACATATTTCTATTGACATTACACTCTGAACACACTCTGTTATTCTACGATGTGGAAAATGGTCAAATAAGGAAATACCCTTGAATGAGTTGGTTTGTCCAAACTTTTGACTGGTATTGTACATGCATTTAGATAGTCGATGAATCTTATGATTTATACAGCATTAAATAATAGAGGTAAGTACAGTTGAAATTTCAGGTTGAAGTTAACCATAGTTTCTGCTGTCTCCCTTCCCCCAGGCCCTGCTCCAGCTCAATCCCTACCACATTGACTGCCTGCTGCAGCTCTCTGACGTTTGCCGCATACAGGAGGACCAGGAGATGGCCAGGGACCTGATTGGTGAGTGGGACTTCGCTGTTATTGCCGGGAAGTTTATAATTAGAGCTCAGATTGGTAAGATTATCTTTCCAGGATCCCCCTGCTCAAGGCTTTTAAATGTGTCATAAGACCCAATTGGCGTGTTTATTTACACAAGACTGACTCCTTGGACTCATCCAATTTAGTCTAGGTCATGATTGGTTGGATTATGTTAAAGCAGAATTTTTTTGATATCAGTATCTTCTGGGTAGTACATCGTTTTGTTATTTGATTCACAACACCTATTCCACACACTTCAGTAGTATATGATAAAAGTAGTAATATCACTCCTGTTAGAACCAAATCTGACCAAGCTTGTCTTAATTTACAGCAACAGCTTGTCCACATGAGAATTAGTTGCCTCATAAATGCTTCTCAGCCCTGTCAGAAGACCATTCAAAGCTTGGGTCTGTGTGTGAATGGAGACAAGGACATTTACTGTAATAGGGTGCAGATCCTCTGAGTATTGCTCCTGTGGCTACCTCCCATACAGAGCCTTCAGAAATGATTAAAATCAGTGCTCTTAATTCTGCACATTTTCTTGTATTATAGACAACCTGTTTCCAAAAAAGTTGGTACGCTGCTTAAAATAGAAATAAAGTAAATAAAAACAGAATGCAATGATGTGCAAATCATTTAAACCCTATATTCCATAGAAAATAATACAAAGACAACATATCAAATGTTGAAACTGAAAATTTGTATTGTTCCTTGAAAAATATATGCCCACTTTGAATTTGCAACACGCTTCAAAAAAGCTGGGACAGGGGCAACAAAAGAGTGGAAAAGTTGTGTAATGCTAAAAAAATAACCTTGTGGAACATCACAACTAATTAGGTTAATTGGCAACAGGTTAGTTACATGATTGGGTATGAAAAGAGTACCCCAGAGAGGATGAGTCTATCAGAAGTAAAGATGGGGAGGCGTTCACTACTCTGTGAAAGACTGTGTGAGCAAATAGTGCCACAATTCAAGAATAACGTATAACAACATGAAACGTATAACAAAGAGTTTGGAGATCTCATCATGTACGGTACATGGTATCATTAAAAGATTCAGAGAATCTGTAGGAATCTCATTACGCAAGGGACAAGGCCGAGAATCAATAATGGATGGCCGTGATCTTGGGGTCTTCAGGCTGCACTGCATTAAATACAGACACGATTCTGTAGTGGACATCACTGCATGGGCTCAGGAACATTTCCGAAAACCATTGTCTGTGAACACAGTATGTCACAGCATCCACAAATGCAAGTTAAAACTCCACCATGCAAAGAAGCCATACACAAACAACATCCAGAAACACTGGTGCCTTCTCTAGGCCCAAGCTCATTTAAGATGGACTGAGGTGAAGTGGAAAACTGTCCTGTGGTCTGACAACTCAAAATTTGAGATTATTTTTGGGAATCATGGACTTGCGTCCTCGGGGTTAAAGAGGAGAGGGACCATCCAGCTTCTTATCAACACACAGTTCAAAAGCCAGCATCCGTGATGGTGTGGGGGTGTGTTAGTGCACATGGCATGGGTGACTTGTAGGGGTGTAACGGTACGCAAAATTCACGGTTCGGTACGTACCGAAATTTTTCAGTCACGGTTCGGTATGATTTCAGTACTGTGGAAAAAGACATGCCAAACATAACATTTATTTTTATTATGAAGTTATAAGCTCATTGCCACTGTAGTTAAAGCTGCACTACGTAGGATATTTTCAGTAAAAAAACGATTACAAAATTTTGCAATTACTCACCGGTCAGAAAGCGGTTCCCACCAACTCCCAATAGAGAATGAAGTTCCGAATAATATGAAAAATAGATTTACCTGTTCCAAAAAAGTGGTAACTCAGAGTTCAATGTTATTGTTAGCCTTGATAACATTAGTTTAGGGTTCCTAGTTGCTAGCTATAGAGAGCTAGTCTAAGTCTTCTTTCGCTTCTTTGCAGTTTTCATAGTGTATTCTGTAGTAGACTAGGGAGGAATTGGCAGTTTGTCACCTTGGTCTCTAGTTGCCATTATAGTTTCTTCAGTAAGCGAACTTCAGCATACCTGCATATATATCATCCAGGTAAAATGCGCATTCACAAAATAAACCAAGGAGGAAAGCCCGCCTCGCAGAAGGCGATTAGCTGGAACGGGATTGCTGGAACAGAATTGTCTGGAAAGTAGCGACAGTCTCCAAAAATTATAAATTGACTGTCACTGAACTGTCTGTGTTGCTAAACAACTCTTAGGGGGCCTCATCAGCTTACACAACATGTTTATAGGGGACAAAACTTGAGTTTTTTACTGAACAAATCCTACCTAGTGGAGCTTTAACTGGAAAGCCGTAATTTTCTGAAGGATATGGGAGGGTCCTCAAGCTCTGGTTTGTCGTTTGTGTTGGCCATATTTATTTATGAGGCTGCGTTACATGTTCTTGGCTAAGAAGTTACGTCTCCAAGATCCATCTCCGGGGGGATTCTCTGAGTTTAGAATGTTAGTTTCGCACACAAAAAAGTAACTTGTGTGGTTAAAACTAGACCGTTCGGTACAGGACGTTAGAACCGAACGTCCTGTACCGAACGGTACGGTACGGATACGTGTACCGTTACACCCTTAGTGACTTGCACAGCTGTGAAGGTACCATTAATGCTGAACAATATACACAGGTTTTGGAACAACAAATGCTGCCATCCAGACAACGTCTTTTTCAGGGAAGACCTTGCTTATTTCAGCTGAACAATGCCAAACCACATTCTGCACGTATTACAACAGCATGGCTCCGTAGTAGAAGAGTCTGGGTGCTAAACTGGCCTGCCTGCAGTCCAGACCTGTCCCCCATCGAAAACATTTATCGAATTATAAAATGACAGATACAGCAAAGGAGACCCCAAACTGTTGAACAGCTGCAATCCTATATTAAGCTAGAATGGGACAACGTTCCATTTTCAAAACTACAGCAATTGGTCTCCTCAGTTCCCCAATGCTTACAGTGTTGTTAAAAGAGGTGGTGATGCCACACTGTGGTAAAGATGCCCATGTCCCACATTTTTTGACGTGTGTTGCTGGAATCAAATTCGAAATGTGCCTATATTGTTCAACAACAACAAAAAATCTGTTTCAACATTTGATACATTGTATTGGTGCCTGAAGATAGCAGTTCACTAGCTATCCGATCTGAGAGGAAGATGTCTGAATACTTTATGTGGTTTTCCTCTGTGGTCAGCTTTTACCACACCTACTCAATGCAAGGGGCTTAATCTACCTGACTTGCTTGGGCCAGATTTAACTTACTCAGATCAGTAATGTTCACATGTTGAGCTTTGGAACCCTTCACATCCAGAAGCTAAAATCAATGTACAAGATGTTACATCGTCAACCATTTACGGCCCATTGAATTAGTTTAGCAGACTCACTTTTCCAGAGCGACTTACAATAGTGTGTGCATGAATTCATTTTTATTTTATTTCAAATGTGCATGCAAAAAGCATACACTTTTATGACTGATGATCCAAGAAATGAGCTAATGAAACAGTACATTGATGCAGTGTCCCAATCGGGCCAAGTATAACTCAGTGGTTATAATCTGATCATACAGGAATGAGGACTGCAATGTCAAAACTACATAATACTTATGGGGTTTTTAAGTAACAAGCTGTATGTTTGTTTGTATGTATGTTTGTGTGTAATTTTTCATATCTGTTGATATGATATCTGGCGGGTCGGCTGCTCTTAATTTTGCTCTGCTGCCAGATTAGTGTTTGAATAACACTGGAATATTTTAGATTACTCAGGTTATATATTTAATCAGGAAATGCTAGCATAACTGTGAAATGCTAGCATAACTCCAAGCCTGACACTATGAACCTCCTAACATTCTCTAGAAATGAGTTGATGAATGCAATTACAGTTTGAGCGGAGCATGCTCCGGTCAGAGTTAAATCACATCAATACAGAGGGCAAACCAAAGCAACCTCCAATCACTGTGACTTCTTTTCGACCTGCGAGGTGAAAGTTAATTTCAAACCACACGCCCTTCCCGTAACTGAATTGACACAGCTGGAATAGATATATCTCAGTGGTATGTCTCCACTCAGTGGTATGTCTGTATTGAATGCTGAACTATAGTTAATGAACAGCAATGTCAAATAGGTCTTCTTCTTTGCTAGGTGTTGTGGCCATGGGAATGGACATACACGTTTTGACAACATTCATTGCTTGTTATATTGGTTTTAAACATTGTATTGGTAAAAAAAATATCTGTGGTAATCCATTAATTCCAAAGATTAGCAATTACAAAAAACATTTTAATTTTTAAAAGAAACATTTTAAAACACTTAATGCCTCAAAGTTTTTTAAGCTAAATATTTCTGTATTGTAAACTAAAATGTTTACCACAACTGTAATTACTGCCCAAAGTGCTTCTAGAAAGTATTAACTTGTAGGGTTGAAAGCTCTCTAGTTATGATATTTCAGTCTTGTATTTTTAATATATTGTTGTATTTCACATACTAAGTACTTAACTCTGAAGTAGTATGTTATGTACATAATTGAAAATAAATCCTAATTTAAATGCATGAAACTAACAGAACAATGTGAAAGAATCCAAGGTTGGGTATTGACTTTGTACAGGTAGGCACTGTATATTAATCTGCCCTAATACTTTTGGTGCATTGCAGCAGAATCTATAAAAAGCATTGTAATTTCTAAATTTTAAAACCTAAAAAGCTGAGAATCTATACTTTAACCTCATAGTAATTGTTTGATTTCAATTCCAAGCTTTTGAAGTATAAAGCCAAAATATGAAGTTATTCACAAATTCATTGCCTGTGCTGTTTATTGTATAATGTTTTGCTCATCTTCATGGGTGCAAATAAAACAGCAGGTGCCTGTATGTATGTCTCTGTACTTGTCATTTATAAAAGACTGGGTGGGTGTGTATTTCAGAACGGGCCCTATACAGTTTTGAGTGTGCATTTCACCCTGTGTTCAGCCTGGTTTCAGGAACCAGCAGGCTGGACTACCGGAGACCGGAAAACAGGTTAGATAATTAAATATAATTATGAACTCCGCTGTACTAGTCAATCCACAATGGCCTTTTTGTTTATTTCCATTTTATATAAAATTTTATGAAACGTGTTATATAAATCTGTCCTTTGACAGTTTATTTATCCTCTCTGCAGGGCGTTCTTCTTGGCTCTTTATAAGCACATGATGTTTCTGGAGAGGAGAGGATGCCCTCGGACAGCCCTGGAATACTGCAGACTCCTCCTGAGGTACATGCAAGGCTGTGGGTGTGTGGTGTTTAGGGTGGAGAATAGCATCGCATGATAAAGTAAAGTGACACACTGTTAACACATTTTCATGTAGCTTTGGCTGTGAAAGTCACAGCAAAAAACAACTACAAAGACCCATGTGTACTCCTGGGTTTTTCCTTTCATAATATTGATGGTAGGGTAATGACATTTTCATGGCTTTTGTCTTTTTCCAAACTTTTTGCTAGGATCAAAGTGCTAGCTCAAAGTGCTGACTGCCTCTGTTCAGATTGTGGTAGATGTTGTAGTGTTTAACATCAACAAAGCTTTTTTTAACAAATATGTTAACAGAATCAGGCCTGTAGCAGAAATGTTCATTAACATACATTATATTTGTCAAACACGACTTGTTTTCAGACCCTTTGCTATGATATGTATGATTCAGCTCAGGTGTATCCTGTTTCCATTGATCATCCTTGATATTTCTACAATTTGATTGGAGTCCATCTGTGGTAAATTCAATTGATTAGTCGAAGGAATTGTTTCGAGACTGGATTTTGTTGAAGCAACAGAACAGTTCCCAAAAAAAATGGGTAGGAACTCTGCGGTGCCAGTCTCAAGGGGAAGATGGTTCCACCAGTAGTGTCAAAAAAGAGCATTGACTTGGCTGTGCGGGAGCTATACTCCCACAAGTGTGTAGCAGCCTAGAGACCGGAAGTGGCAGAAATAAGTCCTTGGGTAGGGATTTAAGGCATGAGCATAGCCTGGCAGCAGGAAAAGCAGTTTCCCTTGCTGCTCTTAATACAGGCTGAAACTGGAAGCAATGTGGTGGTCTTATTTATGAAGAGAAGATGCAACTGTTATTTTTAAAGAAAAGGAGTACAAATATGTTCTGTAAAGCTCTTTTTACATTAGCAGTTGTCACAAAGTGCTTATAGAGATGCCCGGCAATGAAATCCCAAAGAGAAAACAGTTGGTGCTCAGTGGCTTGGAGAAACGATTGTGTGTTTTTAGTCTGTAAGGATACAGTGCAGTGTTTTTTACTCTTCTGTCATGTCCTTTTCCCCTAGTCTGGACCCAGACAGGGATCCACTCTGTATGCTGCTGCTCATTGACTTCCTCTCATTGCGCTCTCGAGAGTACAGCTCCCTCCTCCGACTGTATCATGACTGGGAGGTGAGAAGATCTATGTGCAGGATTTACCTTGTGTGTCATCTCTTGTGTTGTTCTGTGTGTATGTTTATATGTGTGTCTGATAATGTGTGTATGTGTACTTGTTTTCCTATACTTACAAGGATAGTAACAGTTTTACTGCATTGCTTCATTTTGCTGGTCCCCACAAAGAAACTGGCTGTTTTTTGGCTTAGGGGTTAGGCTTAGGATAAATGTTACAATTGGGGTTATGGTGTGTGTTATGTGTGTTTTCTGTGTTTAACAGGTGCACAGGAACCTGTCCCAGCTTCCAAACTTTGCCTTTTCTGTTGCTCTGAGTTGCTTCCACTTGTGCCAGGAAGAGCAGACAGAGTCAGGGGAGAGAGAGAAGCTCAAACAGAAGGCCGACCTCCTGCTGCAGAACGCTCTCATCATGTTCCCTGGAGGTAAGAGGCATACACACATCAGGAAGATATGGCGCGCACACTGTCACAGATATCAGGAATATACTGTACACACACTGTCACAGATATCAGGAATATACTGTACACACACTGTCACACACATCAGGAATATAATGTACACACATCAGGAATATACTGTCACACACATCAGGAATATACTGTCACACACATCAGGAATATACTGTACACACACTCACACACATCAGGAATATACTGTACACACATCAGGAATATACCGTACACACACGGTAATACACATCAGGAATATACGGCACACGCACGGTCACACACATCAGGAATGTACTCTACACACACTGTCATACACATCAGGAATATACGGCATACACACTGTCACACACATCAGGAATATACTGTCACACACATCAGGAATATACTGTACACACACTGTCACACACATCAGGAATATACTGTACACACACTGTCACACACATCAGGAATATACTGTCACACACATCAAGAATGTACTGTACACACTGTCACACACATCAGGAATATACTGTACACACACTGTCACACACATCAGGAATGTACTGTACACACACTGTCACAGATATCAGGAATATACTGTACACACACTGTCACACACATCAGGAATATACTGTACACACTGTCACACACATCAGGAATATACTGAACACACACTGTCACACACATCTGGAATATACTGTAATCACACAGTCACACACATCAGGAATATACTGAACACACACTGTCACACACATCTGGAATATACTTTACTCACACAGTCACACACATCAGGAATATACTGTACACACACTGTCACAGATATCAGTAACATATAACTTTTATCTGTGTTATTTCTTCCTCAGTGTTGATGCCTCTGTTGGACCTGTGCACAGTCCAGCCAGATGCTGCCGTGGCCTCACACGTCTTCTTCGGACCCAAAAGCCAGTTGGGGTAATACTTGTGGTTTAAAGAGGAGTCTTCTCCATATCTTTCATGTCTTGTATGCAACTCCTGTGTCGGTCATAATAATGCAATTGAATAGTCATATACCGGTATGACATTGTCGTATTGTCGGACAGCGTCAGTTGAATTGGAATGGCATGTTCACATCCTCTACAGGCAGTCTCCTGCCCTGGCCGAGCTGGTGTCTCTGTACGTGGGACGGACTCACACCCTGTGGAGGGAAGCAGGCGTCCTACTGTGGCTGGAGGAGTGTGTGAGGGAAGTGTTACAACGAGTTGACAGCAAAGACCCCCTGGTGGAGGACTGCCAAAACAAGTGAGAGACCCTAGACCTCTGGCATTATACCCATCCTACCTGATTGTCCTTACCCCATTCACCTCTAGCCTGGAGTTTACACACATTCCCTTTTGTCTCAGTAAGGTTTATTCAGTGGGTTATGTTTAGTGAGGATTCCAGGCTTGTCTGCCTACATTCCTTAGGTTAGCCTGGTTTCCACTACACTTGAAAGAATGCAGAACCTATTGGTGCTGTAATTTTTGACTAAGACAATGTGCATGTGATTGATCGGCATACAAATAACACAGGATTTCTTGATTCCTTTGAAACAATATCTATAGGCCAGAGATGTTAGAAACTGGACTTCATGTTCAAGTGGTGTAATTCATCTTTATATGTTTGGCAAATTGTTTTGCAAATGACAATGTATTTGAGGGTTAGATGATGTTGTACTGCACGTAGTACAGTAAGTACAAGATTAGTAGTCAGCATATGCTTACTTACTGTCATTTTCTTTCTTTTATCACAGATTTGCTCATTTTTAATGCTGTAACTATAAACTGGTGACAATAAATCAACATTCAGTAATACTGATGCTGAAAAGAGTTTATCTGTCAAGCTTAATAAGGAGACTATCACAAGGGCACAAATACAACATGTTACATGTCAATATCAGAAACTAAACATTTCAGAATTTTGCTGATATTTCTGTAATCTCTTTTTGCTAAAATGCTTGCTTTTGCAGTTGAAATTTGCATGGAGTACGCAATTTTTCTGTAAGATTTCTCACTAAAGTAGGCTGACAAAGATCTTTTTTTTCTGTTTGGCTTCATTGTAGCATATTATCCTGGTGATTTAACCATTTTATCTGGCCATTTTGCAGTGGTTAGTGAAATAATTCAGCAATTGTGGAATCCTGGATGGAATCCTCATTGAAATTACGCATATTGCTCTGTGTGCCCTCTGTCTCTGAGTTTGGTTTTCCCTTCTGTCTCCTTTAACCCCTGTAGGAGGAAGCAGAGGTACCAGAATGCCCCCCGGAACATCCATCGCCATGTCATCCTGTCTGAGATTAAAGAGGCCACCTCTGCTCTGCCCCTGGTGAGAATCCCAGGCAACAGTCACATCCTGGTTGCCAGTTCTGTTTCAGATTGGGTGCACTCATTCATTGTAATGTTGTTATTGGCAAAATCCAAAATCAATTTGGGATTGATTTACTCAGTGAATGTGTTTGTACATCATGGCACCTGTTCCCCTGTACATTGGGCTACTTTTCCTCAGCAACAATAATCCTGATCAATAGTGCTCCGTATTGAGTTGTAGTGTGTTCATTTTCTTACTAGATATTTGAAACATTACATGGTGTGGTTTGCAGAAGAGTAACATACAACACAGTAACTTACTAAGCTATCTGCTTCTCTTGTTAGGCTTTTCAATGCATGACTTTGAACCAGTTATAGTGTGTTGGTAAGGATGTGCCTTCAAAGTAGTTTAACCATATTGATGAATTATTTCTCTTTTCTCCCAGGAGGTGACCACTCAGCCAGTGATGGGGTTTGACCCTCTTCCACCGCTGGACTCATTGGCTTCATACACCCGTCCTGAGAGGTAGGAGATAGCAAAATGTTTAAATGTATTATACTGTATCGGGATGCACCAATATACTGGCCAAAATTTGAAAATGAACAATTATATGCAAAAAAACTTAATAATCATTATCGACCCATTGCATTAAAATGGCTGATATTTTATTACAGGTTGTGCTATTGAGTGGTGTGGTATTTTTTTATAATTAATTCTGTGTTGTGCTTTTGTTGATAAAGTGTAATACGTATTTACTAAATGTAAAGTGGTTATAGAAAGTCACCATAAAATTAGTTTAAACAGAAAAAAAACCTATTTGGATTAGTGAACGCCCCCCATAGAATAGCAATTGCAAACTTGCTGAGGAACAGCCAACCACGTTCCAGATCACAAGTCAAGCAAATTGTCTTCCATCTGTGTTGAACGGTAGTGACTTTGAATAGTTCAGAATAAAAGCAGTTGTTCATAGAGGACTCCATTGCTTAGAAGTGAAATTCAAGGCAAAGAACCCACAATGGGTGGAGAAAAGATCTATGAGATAAAGTTCTGGAAAGGCACAAGTTAGGGGTTGGATATAAAAAGATTTCAAAGGCTTTGTCTGTCCCTTGGAACACAGTTAAGACCATTATTAAGCAGAGGAAGGCGTATGGCACCCCCCTAGACCTTGCATAGATCAGGACTCCAAACTGGATGACCCGTCAAGGAGGACTGTGATCAGAGAGGCTACCAAGAAACTAATCGCAACTTTGAAGAAGCTTCAGGCCTTTACGGCAAAGACTGGTCAATGTGTGCATGTGACCACAATATCACAAGCGATCCACAAACCTGACCTCTGTGGGAGGGTGGCAGGAGAAAAAACACTCCTCAAAAAAGGCAACATCAAGTCTCATTTCAGCTTTGCCAAAAAGCACCTTGTAGATTCCAAGGCCAAGTGGCAAAGGGTGCTGTGGTCAGATGAGACCAGACTTTTTGGCCTGAACCCAAGACGATGTCTGAAAAAAGCCCAGTACATCTTTCCACCCAAAGAACACCATGCTTACAGTAAAGCACGGCAGTGGCAGCATCTGGTTGTGAGGGTGTTTCTTTTCAGCAGGGACTGGAGCACTTATCAAGATAGAAGGGAAGATGAACAGTGCAAAATGGGAAGATATTCACGTTTCAACATGACAATGACCCAAAAAAACAGACAAAGCAACTGTACAGTGGCTGAAGGACAAGAAGGTGAATGTCCTTGATTGGCCTAGTCAGAGCCCCAACCTAAATCCCATGGAGAATCTGGAGTGACTTGAAGAGTGCAGTCCATGAGAGGTCACCATGCAATCTGACAGAACAATTCTGCAAGGAAGAATGGGAACATAAAGAACAGTCTAGGTGTGCAAAATTAGTAGAGACTCTCTGTAATTCAAGCAAAAGTTGGTTCTAACCAGTATTAACTCAGGGGTGTGTTCACTTATCCAAGGTAAGGTATTTTACTGTTTTAATTGTAATACATTTTCTTTTTTAGAAGAAGAGTTTTTAGAAGAAAATAATTCACTCTGATATTGTGGGTTACTGTGTGTAAATTAAAGACAGACAAAAAGTCGGATTTTGTGTTTTGATTTCAGTCTGTAAGGCAATAAAAGGTGGACATTTTGAAAGGGGTGGTTACTTTCTATCCCCACTATATATCCAGGCATTGTATAATGTACCATTACAGAAAAATAATGTAGTTTTGTGAGTCTTGTTATTAGAGCATATAGAAAGATACATTTTGGCATGATTTATTTAGAATTTGCTGAAATTTGAAGCATCATCAAAAGCTACATTATTATTTATTTCATGGCAGGGCAGGGCACACATACAAAGATGTCAAAACGTTGGTATTGACATTGGGCGATTGTAATAAAAGAATATCTGCATATCACGGTCAAAGTTGCTTAGATCACGTGTCTTCGGTATTCTAATGTTTGACCATGTCTGCATTCTTTATAAATTGAGTTGGAGCTACATGTTTGCGTTAACGAGCAGGTGTATCCAATAAAGTGGTCGGTGAACCCTGCATAGTGACAACTGAGAAGTGATGGACCTACCTATTTTTGACATCCCTAATCACTGTGTTCGCAGGCAGAGTGTGAGGGCCTCCAATGAGAGCACCCTGTCGCTGTTATTCCGCTCTCTGCTGCCAAACTTTAACTTGCAGGTAAGTGGCAACTGTTGTGGCTATGTGTCTGTGGATGAAGGTTTGCTTTAACCTATTAACAGTCTTGAGTTGATCATTACTTGGAAATGGGCAGGGGGAAAGAACTCCTGTTTTATGTTAGGAGTGGATCAACTATGAGTAACTTGGCTATTATCTGGAAATGTAGAGGGAGAGAAGGTTCTGTGTTGTTGTATTGACAGTTCAGCTTTGACTAGTTGATTAATTTCTGATGGAACCTGTCTTTGAGTAAGGTTTATGAATACTATTCAAGACATCTGCTGGCCTGAAACAAGCCATTGTTTAGTTACAAATGTTTTTCCTCTCATTTCCCTGTAAGAACCAGGTCTGTGACGCTCTCTTGTTAAGCTAGAAATCTATATTGGTAGCGGTCTAGCTTTCATTCACTTGTAAAAGTGAAGGAATTAA
Source organism: Esox masquinongy (assembly GCA_016801175.1). Taxonomy (NCBI): domain Eukaryota; kingdom Metazoa; phylum Chordata; class Actinopteri; order Esociformes; family Esocidae; genus Esox; species Esox masquinongy. Next base: position 54,276 of record JACXGI010000787.1, on the reverse strand, counting down.
ACTCCTTGGTATCTGGATTATTCTCATTCTGTGATCATTTCTGCCACAATTCAAATGGAAATATTCTGATGAATGTAACAACTGCAAAATGGAATAAAATACTAAACTCTGTTTGCATCAAAGGAACTCCATCAAATCCACTGCGACATATTTCTGTAATAGGAATTCTGGAAAGGTTGTTTTTGAGAGCAGTTTAGAGCCGCAATTAGAATCTCAGGGGGGTGGTACATAGCTCTTAACGTAACGTAACATAATAAAATGTGGAAAAACTGAAGGGGTCCGAATACTTTCCAAATGTGGTAGAATTAGTTTCGGTCTGGCGAAAAAAACCTCTGCATTCCACTTTAAGAGCCTGATACCATTGGTCATGTTTGGTGGTGACAGTGTCATGGTTTAAGGATGCTTTGCTGTTCCAGGACATGGACGACTTGCTATCACTGAAGGAACTGAATGTTATCTGAGAATTTTACTGTAGAATTTCAGGCCATTTTTCTGTGCTGAAGTGCAGCTGGGTAATGCAATAAAGATAATGGTCCGAAACACAGGTAAGACTCCATCAGAATTGTTGAAGAACAAGACATTTACAGTTTTGGAATGGCCTGGGCTAAGTCCATGCTTAAAACCCCACAAATCTCACTAAATGAAAGCAGATCTGCATGGAGGAGTGGCCCAAAATGCATCCACTGCACTGTGTGAGACTGACCCGTGGGTTGTAGTCATTGCTGCTGAGGGTGATTGGTTGTCTTCTGTCTGCAGAGAAACTCAGAAGCTCTGTTAGGGTGGCTATTGGGTTTGTGGTCACCTCCCTGATTAAAGTCTTCTTTCCTGGTTACTTAGTTTGTATAACCTTCTCTAGAGCTATGCCTCAATAGAATTCTGTCTCTTATATAAGATTATTGGACTTTTTGGCTTGTTTTTTGTTCTGACATGCACTGTGTGAATTGTGGGACCTTTTATAGACAGGTGTGTGCCTTTCTAGATCATTTCCAATTAATTGAATTTACCACAGGTGGACCCCAACCAGGTTTTAGAAACATGTTTTTCCATTTTCAATATGTTGGCTCTTTTTTGTGTCTGATGACACCTTGTAATGACCACAATAACAGCATTTTAGTTATACTTTTATTTAAGGATTGACTCTAGACGATTCTGGTCACTCACCAGTCACTTTTCTTAATGAGTTAGGAATTCGGGAATGCATCCAACTGTATTTACATCTTTATTAACTGGTACTTAACTGGTAAATTTCCATGTCAAATGGTTACCAACATTGCATTACATCTGGTTAGCTGTGATTCCTATCAGTGACATTGATGGATGCAGATGGGACGAAAGATCCTGCAAAGGACGGCGCAAATGATCTTAGCACTATCTGGGTTGGCTGAAGGATGGTCAGGTCAGGGTTGCCATGTTGTACTTAAACCACTTCTTGTCTCGAGCACCTGTAAGCTCAGTTGTGTTCATTACCCAGAGGGGCGCTCTTCTCCTAGTGTCATAGGTTTATAAGCTAGGTTCCAACCTACCTCCTGGTTAAGTAAACAGATGTATAAGAAGCCAAACAGCTTTGCGGATGTCCTCATAGAACCCTGTTTCCAAAAACGTTGCTGCATAAAATGCAAATAAAAACAGGATGCAATGATGTGCAAATCATTTATCCCTATATTTTATTGAAAATAGTACAAAGACAACATATCAAATGTTGAAACTGAGAAATGTTATTCTTTTTGGAAAAATACATGCTCATTTTGAATTTGATGCCAGCAACACGTTTTAAAAAAGTTGGGACAGAGGGGCATGTTTACCAGTGTTGCATCGCCTCTTCTTTTAACAATACTCTGTAAGTGTATTGTTAAGGGAGTAAGGGAACTGGGGAGTTCGGCAACTGCTGTAGTTTGGCATTGTCTTGCTGAAATAAGCAAGGCCTTCCCTGAAAAAGATGTTATCTGGATGGCAGCATATGTTGCCACAAAAACCTATGTATGTTGTTCAGCTTTAATGGTGCCTTCCCTGATGTGCAAGTCACCCATGCCAAGTGCACTAATGCACCCTCGTACCATCATGGATGTTGGCTTTTGAGCTGTGAGTTGATAACATGCCGGAGGGTACCTCTCCTCTTTAGTCTGGAAGATGCAGCGTCCATGATTGCCAAAAAGAATTTCAAATTTTGATTCGTCAGATCACAGGATAGTTTTCCACTTCACCTCAGTCCATCTTAAATGTGCTCAGGCCCAGAGAAGGTGGTGGCGTTTCTGGATCTTGTTTATATATGGTTTCTTCTTTGCATGGTAGAGTTGTAACTTGCATTTATGGATGCTGTGATGTGCTGTGTTCACAGACAATGGTTTTGGGAAGTGTTCCTGAGCCCATGCAGTGATGTTCACTACAGAATTGTGTCTGTTTTTATGCAGTGCTGCCTGAGGGCCCGAAGATCATGGCCATCCAATATTGGTTTTCGGCCTTGTCCCTTGCATACAGACATTTCTCCGGATTCTCTGAATCTTTTAATGATATCATGTACCGTACATGATGAGATCCCCAAACTCTTTGCAATTTTACGTTGAGAAACGTTATTCTTGAATTGTTGCATTATTTGCCTGTGCAGTCTTTCACAGAGTGGTGAACCCCTCCACATCTTTACTTCTGAAAGACTCATCCTCTCTGGGATGCTCTTTTTATACCCAATCATGTTACTGACCTGTAGCCAATTAACCTAATTAGTTGTGAGATATTCCACCAGGTTATTTTTTTTAGCAGTACATAACTTTTCCAGTCTTTTGTGGCCCCTGTCCCAGCTCTCCCAAATTTAAAGTGGGCATATATTTTACAAGACATAATAACATTTCTCAGTTTCAACATTTGATATGTTGTCTTTGTACTATTTTCTATTGCATGTAGGGTTTAAATGATTTGCACATCCAATGCATTCTGTTTTTCTTTACATTATACACAGTGTCCCACCGTTTTTGGAAACGGGGTTGTATGACAAACTCTTCTAATCTCCCGAGCCCACCTGCAGTTGCTGCAATAAGAGAGGGCAATAATAATGAATCTGACACTGTGAAACTGGGAGGAGAAAAAGTGTTCAGTTTGTGTAGACAAAGCTGATGTGAAAAATAAACCTCATGGTGATGATGCTGACGTTCTCTCCATAGCTAGCTTTTACAGTGCCTTGGAGAAAGGGTGACCAATGGAAAATGTTCAGCACTGTGGCGGCATATGACCTCCTCACACACGGTAGAGTGTAACAAAAAAGATTAGAGAGATCCCAGGTTGCTTCCCAGGTTGACACATTGCTGCAGCAAACAATGAAAACATTCATAAATCTTAATGAAAATCAGAGTCCCTGGTTTAACACTGTCTCTGCCTGAAAGCTTCCAGATTCCTAACATACACTGGCCACTTTGTTGCAAGGCCAGAGTCTGCAGGATGAGGCATTATAATGGGACACTGACTTGCATTATAATCATAAACTAAAAAAAATCTTTACATTTTTGAGAGTCTTTTGCTAATGGAGAGACACTTGTCTACTGTCGTCTCAAAAGGAACATGCTTTAGCTGGTGTGTCGGTAGATCTTCCCTAAGTCTCTCAAGGTTCTGAGTGAATTAACTATACAACAACACAGCCAGACCTGAGACAATGCATTGGAGAGTCTGCCCTTGAGTTCAGAACTTACGGTAAGCATCAGTGGAGGAAGCTGCAACTTAACAGTGTTAATTCTTCAACAGCGTAACTTTGAAAAATAATCGCTAACAAATATGAACGTTGAAGAAAATTAAATCATGTATTCTTATGTGTTTTATCTGATTTTGACCTTGATCTAATGTCAGATAGCAGGCTGACCGTGATCCAAAATGTATGCCCTATTTGCACATCAAGTGCTTTATTGACATTAACAAGAGATATCCCCACTGATCACTGCAGTGTGAATATATATTATGTCGCCCTTGTCTATTATTGTACTCATGTGAGCGCTAAGATGTCTATGTTCAGACACTGACATTCACAAGAGAAGCTATTGAATTAACTGAGAACTTAGCTATTGGCGTGCTTATCTTTTTAATTTACCATGAAGTTAACCTTGAAATGGAGTTTCCTTTCATTTCATATGCAATTTGACTTACTGGTAGGTAGGTCTCTGGTAGGTCCCAATGTTGGTTTGTACAGTTCCTAACAAAAACTGATTCATGAAGACAAAGAAATGTTCAAAGCAAGCATCTGGAATAAGGTTAATCAAATGCAACAATCAGGGGTAGAAGGAAGATATTGAATGTCACCCGGAGCACAGTAAAGTCCATCATTTAGAGATGGAGAGAATATCCCCCAACTGAGTCTGTCTAGACAAGGACATTCTCAAAATCGGAGAATCCGGGCAAGAAGGGCACTAGTCAGGGAGGCCCCCAGACGCCTATGGTAACTCTAATGAAGTGACAGTCTTCCACATTTGAGCTGGGAGGCGTTTTACATACAGCAACAGTATTCTGAGTGCTTCACAAAAGTGGCCTTTATAGGAGAGTGGCAAAAAGAAAACAACTCCCATCAAATCTTGGTTAAAGTTTGCCAGAAGGCATGTGGGAAGACTCTGAGATTAAGTGGAAGAAGATAGAGGGTAAAATGGATACAGCAAATTACAGAGATATCTTGGAATAAAAAAACCTGCTGAAGTCTGCAAGAGACCTGGGACTTGGTAGAAGATTCTTCTTCCAGCAGAACAATGACCCCAAACATTCAGTAAAAGCCACACTGGAGTGGTTTAAAAATGTAGATGTCCTGGAATGGTCGTGTCCAAGCACCTTGAGAATATGTGGAAAGAGTTAAAAATTGCTGTGCACCAAAGGTCCCTATCCAACTTGACAGAGCTTAAGCAATTTTGCAAAGAAGAATTGGCAAATGTCGCTGTGTCCAGATGTGCAAAGCTGGTAGAGACTTATCCAAATACACTCATGGCTATAATGGCTGCCAAAGGTGCCCCTACCAAGTATTGACTAAAGGCTGTGAATACTTACAATTATTTTCTGTTTTGTATTTCTGATTAATTTTGAACAATTTCTGGATTTTATATTTCACTTTGACAATATTGACGTTTTTATGTTGTTCAGTGGCAAAAACTCATGCATTTTGATTTCATTTTGCAACACAAAAAATGTGGAGAAGCCCAAGTTGGGGTGACTTTTTGATTGCCACTGTACATTAATTTGTCTATCAAAAAAGACCCATATGATAAAAACATCTATAAAAAGTATATGTGGGAGTATATATTTTTTTTGTAGCTGTCCGAGAATGGCACTGAGTTGCAATGACATTTTTTGTGCAGTGGGATGCCATGTGATCCATGGATATTTACTATTTGTGAAACACCAACCTGGGCACATCGGTTTCATGTCTTTCTGTGCCACAGTCAATCATGCCAGTTCCAGGAACACCCAGTGTCAAACAGAAACCCTTACGCATCAGTCTAATGCCCAGCATTTTAACCGTGAGGGACTTGGTTTATGTAATTCAGTTTCTGTTAAGTAGTTTTGTCCTTAAGCTGTTTTTGTCTATTAAAGCTGTGTTGTGTCATGTAAGGGCTGTTATATGATTAGGTAGAGGAAGCGATGCCGGGATAAAAAGAGATGCAGTTTAGGAGGAAGAGATGTTATCTGTCTGCCGTTGTTTGATTACAGTTAAAATACAGTAGCTACAGGGTTATCTAAAAAAAAAAGTAGGTGCGGAAAATAAAATAATTATTTAATCACCAGGATATGCTTGTTAGAAATTAAATCCATAAAATCAAAGGATTCTCTGCGTGGTAATCCCAATATACGGAGGTACTTGGCTCGTACAAAGCTCCTGTTTGTCTTCCCAGACGTAAAATGGATTTCCGTCAAATTCATTTCCATCAATTGAATTTGGTCACGTGTGACCACTAAGCGTAGCTTATGGAACATGTTGAACCTGAAAGACCGTAGAAATGTGCAAGTAGGTGTTCATTGTGTTTCCGTATTATCCAAACATATTTAGAGTGTAATAAAATGATTGCTAACTCTCTAGTCACTGTCTTTCCAGGGTGAGCCGATGCCGCCAGATGACCTGGAAGTTGCTCAGGCAGGTCGGGATCTGAACCAGGAAGTGAATCGTCTGATGGTGGCCATGAGGGACATGCTGGCCAACATTCAGTTTCAGGAGCCACCTAGGGAGGACAACCCGGACAGAGATGAGGAAGAGTGGGACTGAAAGAAGGGCGGGGAGGATAGAGATGAGATGAAGAAAGAACGGGACTGAGGAGGACTGGGAGGAGGGGATAGGAGACGTGTGGGACTGAGGAGGAATGGGAGGAGGTGAAGGGTGAGGATATAGAGATGTTGGTCTGGTAAACAACAAAGTAGGGAAATTAATGTAATTAATAGACAGGGAACCTAGAGTTGGTTAAGTTGACTGTGGATGGAAAATTGCAGGAAGTTCAGGAGGATGGAGAATTTGTGATTTACTGATCAAATACACAGAAGGTATCAATAACAAACAGATTAGGTAAATACTGTAACCTTAAAGAAATGGCGGGTTATCTGTATGACAAACTGAAAAACAACTTTCCCTTTTCATATAGGCATACTGATATCATCCTCTCTTCATCCTTCTACAGTCAGGCAGTCCATTAGCACTCTCTCTTTCCTTGGTCCTGTTCTCTCTGCTCAGGAATGTTCTTGATTCTGATCTAGAAGATGAGGAATCTGTTAATCAAAGCAATGTTGGTTATCAAAAACAATTGGTATTTTGTTGTATCAAAAGGTTAATGAAAAATGCCACAAAGCTACAGTATATCTGAAATGTTTATCATTTCTGATTTAATGAATCCAATCACGTTATACTCACATTGACCATCTACTGCCATACTGGTTGATGAGAGTCAGAGAAAATGCTTATGATTGTCTGATTAAAGTCTGACTTGTGCAACAATTTATCAGTGTAATAAATTAATTCAGACTTATTTTATTTAGAAATTGTTTGGGAACTAATCAGGATCATTTTCTGTTTCTCTATAAAGAGGTCATTTGACCTGACTTAAAATCAATTCTGTCTGTGACTTACAAAGGCTAAACTTTTCCCCCAAGAATGTGCACTGGAAACAGTTGGCCGTAGTCAACCAGGTATATCGGAAAGTGATTGCAACCAACCCACCACTGTAAAAACTCTGTTCATAAAGCCCTTGTTTAAACTGGATTGCTGCACCGTATTAAAAATGGGTGTGTTTCTTTTTCGAAGAGCGGGGATAGTGTACCACGTGCATTGCTGTTTTCATACAGTGACTATAACATGAATATCAGACTCAGAAGGCCACCTATATTCTTGTCCCGGGCCCTGGACCTCTCCCATAGCGCCTCAAATTAGCAATTCAAATCAGATGTGTTGACATATAACCAGATACCTGGGACAAATGTCCTACTTTAATTTTCCCCTTTTTTGTTCTACTATGAGTTCAGACAGACCAAGACTTTTCTCTCCTTCCCACTCAAGTTCAGACGGTCCTAGCAAATCTATTTCTTGGGACATTGTTTTGCTAAGGAGCTATAGTTATTTCTCTCTTTTTACCATCTTAATGATAAACTATTATAGTACGGTTTGTGTTACCTAGAATAAATTTGACATTGGTTTAAATACAACAGTATTTGCGGCCTTCAAGGTAGATGGCTCTAGTTAGCAACAGATAACTAGACAAAAAAGAAAAATCCAGGATTACTTTACTCTTTGATGTTGAGAAGATGAGTCTTACCTGACATGCAGTCAGTTGTTGTTACAGTGGCTGCCATTCAGTTCAAGGACACTGACTCTCAGGTTCCCCTTACAAACGAGGTGATCCAGTGATCAAGGGCTCTGTCGCCAATGCACACGTGCTGCTGCAGCGTGTGACTGAGTCCAGACCAAAGTTTGAGAGCTGCTTGTTTCAATATTGGCTCGTTAGTGAAATTAGTCAATCCCAGTGTCCTTTAAGACCATGGAATTACAGAAGTACATCATTCATTTTTTCATATATTTAATATTTTCCCCATTCATAAGCCCTCTGTCTGTGTGGTCTTGTGGCTGTTAATAGCTGTTTTGATAACATTTCTTTTGTTTACTTTGTTGATAAAATTAACTAGAATGTTTCTAATGGAAATAAATGGAGGGACGGACATATATTCATCCAAGCTTTGTGATATGCAGAACCTTATAACTTCAAATAATATGCATGGTATTGAGTTATTTCTCATGAATCCGCGATATCCTCTTCCATGGCTGGCTAGGCTCTGGATGAGGGTGAATATTATTCAACCTAACTTTCTGTCTCCATTGCACTTATGATATTTTACCTCCTCCAACCCTTTCATCTTTAGATTCTGTCTTACTGATTCCTCTGGGTAATTTGATAAGTGAGATGTAGCCCAGGGGATTGAAGAGTCCAAGTTGTTGTCCTTAAAAGACCATCTGGTGAACGGAAGCAACTATCACATGATACTTATTTGCATAATTTAATCGTTTTCATTCGCTTGAGATTCTCAAGAAATATGTTGTTTCCTATCAGAGGATATACTTCATACACATTTAAGGACATATGAATTCACAAAAATAAATTACATCAATAAAGGGATTAAAACTTTGTAAATATTCTTGATATAAACACACTCAAAAACCACACATTCTGAAAACATTGACTTGTGAGATAACCCACAACAACAACATGCATTCAACCACTCATACCAAACAGTTTTTTTTTTACCAGAGCCACATGATGTTATAATGCTGTTCATTTATTGGGTATGGTTGCTGTTTTAAACAAGGGCTTTGTTCCAGAGTTTACCTGGAGCTACTGCAGTGCCTGGGTCATGAGGGCTGTTCATGTGAGGTGTACCCTCCTCCACAGCCCCACAACATACCCCTTTCCGTTTTAAGATACATGGCCACAGGGAGCTTGGTCCTTCGGGTTTGCAGTCATATTAAGCACATTTCCATCTGTGTGAGCCTCAGGCGTATAAGGATGAGGTTTCTAAAGACATATGTAAAATGCATCTTCCACTGGGGCTGAACAGAGTTGTTAACACTCAAAAGTAACTGCCGCAGTGCATTGGTATGACTATAACTAGGCTTTCTTAATAGGCTTAATAGTGATAGGAAAAAGTCTGTAAATCACCTGGACAGTCTATTATTAATATGGTCAGGTGAAATTATTTTGACATTTGACTTCCATTTCCACCACTAACAATAAGTGTTTATAATAAAATAAAATGTAAGCTGATACTGTTCTGCTTGCTGAAATTACATCCCACAATTAGTTCATAGAAAAGGCCAATTTAAAAGAAAACTATTGTATTAGGTTAAGATATTGGTCTGTCCAATTCTAACTCATACATTCAAAGTGCTTTCACAATTTTCTAAGAATCATCCTACAAACTAACATCAGCATTGATCAGCCTTAAAATCATTGTATTCCATGTAGCTCCTCTGGTAAAGCATGATACTTGCAATGTCATGTTTGTGGATTAGATTTTTGTGGGAGACCAATATGAAAAAATATAGAAATGTATGCACACAGTACTGTAAGTTGGCATATACTAAACACCAGGTGTGTGGGTTCGAAGAATGTTTCTACCATTAACAAACACAGAGCTACACTGAATACCAAAAGTATTTGAACCAGTAAGTTCAATACGTTTATTTATCAAATGCACCAAATAACACAGCAACATCCTGCACAATGAAATTCTTGTGATACGGCACACGACATCTACGTAGTAAGAATTAAGAAATATATTAAGCTGGTTTTATATAAAGGTATGTTTTTTGTGTGCATTTGGCTCTGTATTTCAGCACTCTTAATGAAATTATAAAATACCTATGAGGGTGAAGTACAGACTGTTAAATTTGATGTTACTTTTACCTACACTGGGTGATCCATTTCAAAATAACAGCATGTTTTGCACATAGTTCCACCATTTAAAGGTATTAGAAGTATTTGGACAATTGTCTTTACAGCTGTTTCTTATTACTGGAGGCACATATGTTTCAGAAAACATTAGGCATGCCTAAATCAAATGTTTGGAACGTTTAGAAAAAAAAACACACTTGTTAGCTCAGTCATGGCAAACCAAGAAACACAACTAATGTTGTGGCTGACCAAAGAATACTGTCAGTGGTGAAGAAAAGAGACCTAACAACAGACCAGGAACTCCAGAGGAGGTACGTCGCGTTCGGAGTATTCAGAGCCCTTCACTTTTCCACATGTTAAGTTACTGCTTTATTCCAAATGGATCAATCTGCTCAAAATACCCCAAAATAACAAAGCAAAAACAGGTTTAGAAATGTTTGCAAATTTTTCAAAAAACAATGAAAGATGACGTTTACAAAAGGTATTCAGACCCTTTGTTATGGCAATCGAAATTGAGCTCAGGTGCATCCTGTTTCCATTGATTTGGAGTTTGCTAAAAGGCATTTAAAGGACTCTCAGACCATGAGAAGCAAGATTCTTTGGTCTGATAAATCATAACATCTGGAGAAAAACAGGCACTGTTCATAACATGGCCAATACCATCCCTATGGTGAAGTATGTTGGTGTTAGCATAATGGTGTAGGGATGTTTTTCATCAGCCGCAACCGTAAGACTAGTTAGGATTGAGGGAAAGAGGAACAGAGCAGAGTACAGTCAGGTACTTGCACCAGAAAGCTGCTCCATTGCACTCAGAACCTCAGACTGAGGTGAAGATTAACCTTCCAACAAGACAACGCAGGGGTGGCTTTGGGACAGGTTTGTGAATGTCCTTGAGTCCAGACTTGATTGTGAATAAAAAAATTACTTGTTTTCACTAATGTGACTGCTCACAGGGGCAGCTGCATGATTTCTGAAGTGTAAAGAAAGTCGTCTTCTCTTGATTGGCAATTCAGAATGAATCTAGGTCCACGTCACATTAACTAATGCAGTGTAAAATAAAAAGGGACTGAGATAGGACGTACTGACCCTAGTTCTTTGGCACATAAACTACTGCAGAGGAAAAACTAGGGACTGAGATAAGGTGTCCAGAGACACTGTGGGCCACCTGAAGATAAGACAGGAAATAGCACCTACTTTGCCAAACACCAGAACACCAACTGACTGCAAACCATCTAAACAGGGCAAAGTATAGTCCACAGTTCTCTACCATTGGATGAGCGTTAGGGCAGCATGGGGTTACACAAGTAAACCAATGACTCAGCCCCTATAATAGCTTTGGTGAGAGGATATGCCAGTGGACAGTGGAGTCTGCCAGGCAAAGACGTGGTTTATCAATCAAGTGCCCTGCCGTTCACCTTCACACCCATGGGACAGACTACAATTAATCATAGACCTTACTGAAGAGTTGAGTCTTTAGGAAACACTTAAAAGTTGAGACTGACCCCACGTCTCTCACATGAAGTCTCACATGAGTTCTATAGGAGAAAACCCTCTAGCTGTTGATTAGACATTTTTAGGACAGTAATGAAACCTATGTCTTGTGACCATAGTGTGTGTACAGGTATGTATGGCAGAACCAATTCAGAGAGATAAATAGGAACAAGCCCTGGTCTTCAGTCTTGGTCTTAACAGGCAGACATTGTGGAGTAGATAGTATGAGAGCCATTTCTTGATTCTAGTCAAGATTCTACATCTAGTGTCTTATCCAGTTTACTGGAGAGACCAGCTTTGCAAATGGCTAAAGTAAAAAAAAAAGAAGCATGGATTAGGTTTTCTGTATCATTTCTTTGTAAAAAGAATAATTAAAGAAATCTAATGTTTTTACAGTGTCACAGAGATGGAAGATAGGTGCTCTTGAAAAAAACACATTTCGTCAAAGTGAGATCAGTGTCTGGAGACACAGTTTTTTTGGAGGTGACTGCAGAGAAACAGTTTTCTTTTTAGATGACTGCATAACTGTTGAGGTTCAATGAAACCATCCAACAGCAGGTCTGTTTGTATGTTGGGGATTAAAACAAGCATTTCTGTTTTTTCAGAGTTTTAAAGAAAAAAAAAGATGTTATCCACTACCATATGTCTTTTACAGGCTTTCCGGATAAGCATCTTTTTGTGGCTTTGCCATGTCGAATAGAAGTTTACCACTGCGTTTCATCTGCATAACTGTTATATTTTACATTTAGTTTTCCAGGTACAATCACATAGAAGCAGCGTTTTATACTGAAAACAAGTGGTCCCAAAACAGAGCCTTCACCAAAGCATAATTTTGACTTGTCAGATGGCAGAGCATTCACAAAAACAGATATCTTTCTGATAGAGAGAATCTAAACCAGTCAGGAACTTCTCAACATTGAAGATTGCTGAAGTACAGGCCTGGCAGAGCATCAACAGGGAAGATATCCAATATCCTGTCATGTCTATGGGTTGCAGACTTTAGGCAATAAGTACTAAGTACTAAAAATGACAACTTAATTCATTGTATATAATGTTATTTTAAATACGTATCCTAGAATGGGGGAACTTATTCTACTTTCTAGATGGTTCATATGAGGTGGATGACAAATACCTCAAATTAAAGCTGACCACCGGCAAATTAGCTCCTTAACCAAAAAAAGCAAATAATGTGTCACTGAACCAATACATTTTGGCTTTACTGTATTTCTTCATTTTCTTTTTTTTTCTTTTACTTTTACATTTAATTGTTGCTTGGGCTTGTGTAGATCTGTGTAGGGGAAAACATCTTATTTAATCCCTTGTTAGATTAAATGTTTAAATGTGAAGAGAGTGGAATGGATATGTAGACTTTCAGTAATAACTGAAAAAGACTTTAAAAAGCATACTGAGTTGGGCTTAACCTCCATCCTCCAGGCCAAGGGTCATCCCAAGATGAACAACAAATTGGTTTTATTGCATCTTGTGACTGCGGAGGGAATACAGCATGACTACGAAACCTGTACTGGACAAAGTATTACTGTGGGTCATATACGCCTACCATATCACGGCTTTAAAACGACATGAGAGGAAATGCGTAACTTCTCATGAAAGTCTTGTACATGTGTTAGAGCAGTCACTGTCATTACAACACACTGTGGTTTTTGCTGTCTTGCTGCATGTGGGGACGGTGTGTACATTCCCTGACCTTCATAATGTCTAAAGTGATGACTGAACGTATAATCGATCCTTTGCTCTGTGGACTTTGTGACAAAAGCATGTATAAACGGAAGCTCTTGAAACAGTCTCATAGCAGTCCATTTAGGCATAACGAATGTCACACAATCACTGACTCACACACTGTGTGCGTGCACGTGTGCGCGCGTGCGTGGCTCTAAGCACGAAGGAACAAACACCTTTCAGCATCCCGTGTTCATCATGTTATTCCCCCTCTGGTGTCCTGAGCTGGACAGTATGTTGTGGGTAGTTCTGAAACACATCCTGGGTACACAGGCCTCACCTGACTTACCCTGACCAGCTTACGACCGACCAGGATGTGGAACACTCATCTATGTGTATTATCAGTGTTACATTCATATTCATCTTGTTAGCTTGACGGCTTTTCCAGATGCTCCTTACTCACAATGGAACAGATAGTAGGGAATAGCCATCGGATTTGCCGCCGATGCTCCTTACAGGACACGTCACTGCACTCTAGACACCTCCAGAGACGGGCTGTCTGAGATGTCTCCTGCACCCCTTCTCTTCAAAATACAACACCTGCTCTGCTATTCACGTCTAGTTCATATTTCAAACCTAACTACAAAAAACTATTAAACTATTAAACTGCTTCATGTTATTCGGTTGTTCTTCGGGGGTCTTCCATGTTTCCTGTTTTTGGCTTTGTTTATTGTCCGAACATGTTCGTGTCCTGCAGTGTATTTTATATTGTCTGCTAACAGGTCTATGATTTTGTTGTGGATGCTGTTGTCATGCTCTATTGTCATTGCATTTTTCTTTTACAGTTTAGCAGTGTCTCCCTGTGTTTGGTTTTAATATCTCCTTGTTATTACTGTGCTGTTGCCATATATATTCTGTCTGTGTTTTCTGTTTCTTTATATTTAATCCCAATACCCATTCCCTACAGGTGGTCTTTTGCTAACTGCCAGGTAGTTATTGTAAATACAAATTTGTTCTTAATTGACTTCCCTGGGGAAATAAAGGTATACAAAATATGTACATCCACACTTTTTCTATCCTTCTGGGAAGCAGAAACCTCAAAATCCTCCTAGCCTAAACCTTAATCCTAATCCTAACACTTACACTAACATAAGACTATTCCAGATTCATACTATGCCCAGTTTTTACGTTAACCACTCATCACACAATACCCTTTTTATAACCTAAACCTAACCCTAGGCCGAAAAAAATTTTTGTTCTAGTGGGAACCAGACAAAAAAACTTGTGGGGACTGATTTGTTAGGTTTTAGTATGTTTGTGGGGACTTCTGGTGTCCACATGTACACACACACCTGGATCACACACAGATTGGGCTGTTGGCTACCCCTGTTGCAGAGTCTGTGTGACAGGCCCAGATGTTGATTCAATGAGGTTAGGTCAGAAGGTGCAGTCCCAGATGACAGGGGTGCTCCTCTGGAGGCTGATGCAGATCTGGGCCTGAGGGAACAGAGAATTCTCCTTCTCACCCAGTCTTACGCGGTCACAATGGACAGTCTGCCTGCTTACTGTAGTCCACCATTAGGAAAGAGCTGCCTTCTGTCCGAATTTAAGTTTTGTGTCTTTTACCTTCCTTGAAATCACCAGAGGAAAAGTTTGGTTACGCAAGCTCTAAGAAGTAACTGAGATGGATTGTTTCAAAGGCTGAAGACGTTTCACTTTTTGTTTTAACAAATATATCTTTCTTTGGACACATTTTCTGAAATCAACATAGTTCACAGTTAACTAAAGGATGTACAGGATATTGTTTTGGTGTGTTTGGTTAAATGGAATGCTGCTTCATATGTCTGAACTCTCCTAAATAGATCATTGTGTAGACTAATTGGTAGTGTTGTCTTTACAAAATGTGTGTCTTTACAACTTTTTGTCTTAAAGACATAGTTCAGCCATTTCCATGTAAAATAAGGTAATATTTACAGTAATATTTTTCCAAAACAATGAAATAATAAAAACAATAAAATGTCACGGTATGAGGTAGTATGTGCTTTGTTTAAATCACTTAGCCACTTAGTGTACAGCAAATTACATTTTGTGTTGAGGAACATGTTTTCAAGGTGTCTTTCAGTTT
The DNA here is from genome assembly GCA_016801175.1 of Esox masquinongy. Lineage (NCBI taxonomy): Eukaryota > Metazoa > Chordata > Actinopteri > Esociformes > Esocidae > Esox > Esox masquinongy. The sequence goes on along the minus strand of JACXGI010000787.1, from coordinate 39,105 downwards.
CTTAATTAATGCTCTGCCTTAGTACATTAGTTTGAACATCCATACTGTACTCTCTCCATCCTAATCTTGTTAAATATTTCCAATGCGGGATCACGCGTTAATTAGAGTTTGTGTCAGTGTGAGAATCATGCGGTTGGCTTTTGCCGTGCGAAAGGAGGAGTTAGAGATGCCCTTTTAAGAACACACTGTCACTGTGAGCCAGAAAGCTCAGTTGGAAAGGCTGCAGTTCACATATTAGTATTGACTGAAGCCTAATTGAATGTCCAAATGGTGGAGAATTTTCCCACATGCGATCTAGCACCAAGGACCTGCATTTGGACTTGGATTCTTTTCACTTGGAAACAACATGCATGGGCTATGTGCATTACTAAAATACAATTGGATAAACCTCTGTATCTAAACTGTTGCTTGGGAAAGATAACATTTCAAATGGATAATTCTCAACTGTGAGTAGCTGGGCTCTTTGCTCTGTGCGCATCTGGATACCTCAGGTTGTGGAAAACCATCCCATTTCAGGGTTGCTACATAAAGGTAAGCTAAAGTACCTTAACCTTACACATCCTGTGCTCTTTAAACCTAAGATCGAAGCCTATTTGGAAATCATTTGATGTATATAGAACAAGCAGCTCATTGTGTAACAGTATGAAGACCAATATAAATATCTGATTTGGCCTTTTTATTTCCCTCACAGCCAGACTTAACGCTGTGGTGAAGGTCAAGTCCCTATTGTTCCCTGCACCAACTCACAGTGTAACGGAAGCCTATAACAGCAGAAAGCAGCAGACATGACAGACAACACCACCCATCTTAACTTCATGATGCACCAGCACATGGACCTGAGCTCCATGGACATAGACGACAACAGCACCATCAACAACACCACCGGAGAGCAGAACTCAAACGGCTGCTCGATCGATATCCCGCAGGGGCTTTTCCTTACACTGGGCCTCATTAGCCTGGTGGAGAACATCTTAGTGGTGCTCGCCATCATTAAGAACCGCAACTTGCACTCCCCCATGTACTACTTCATCTGCTGCCTGGCTGTCTCCGACATGCTGGTCAGCATCGCCAATGTGGTGGAGACCATAGTCCTGTTGCTCAACGACAACTTGCTGCTTGAGGCCCCGGAGATACTGAGGAACCTGGACAATGTCATTGACATCATGAACTGCAGCTCGGTGATGTCCTCGCTGTCCTTCCTCTGCACCATCGCTGCCGACAGATACATCACCATCTTCTACGCACTGCGCTACCACAGCATCATGACGACGCAGCGCGCCGTGGCCCTCATCGTGCTGGTGTGGCTGACCAGCATCACCTCCAGTATACTGTTCATAGTCTACCATTCGCACAAAGCCGTCATCGTCTGCCTCGTCGCCTTCTTCTGCATCGCGCTCGTCTTCAACGCCGTCCTCTACTTGCACATGTTCATCTTGGCTCACGTGCACTCGCGGCGCATCATGGCCGTCCACAAGTCTCGACGGCAGGCCACAAGCATGAAGGGCGCCATCACGCTAACCATCCTGCTCGGGGTCTTCATCCTCTGCTGGGGGCCATTCTTCCTCCACCTCATTCTCGTCCTCACCTGCCCCACAAACCCCACCTGCAAATGCTTCTTCAGCCACTTTCATCTCTACCTGATCCTCATTATCTGCAACTCGCTCATCGACCCGCTTATCTACGCTTACAGGAGCCAGGAGCTGCGCAAGACATTAAAGGAGCTGGTCTTCTGCTCCTGCTTCCCCATTCGATGTGATTCCATACTGGAATGTCTATTTCCATGGAAGTTCACATGACTGCAGGACCGATTACGGAAGAACATTATATATCAGATGTGTAGCAATATTAGGCCTTTGCTTGCCAATGCAGTTGAATTAACTGAATGACAAAGTTGAACTATGAGACGTCCGGTTGTATCAGAACAGCACTGGGGAACCTTTTAGCAACCTCCTTTTACTAACCCCTGCCTTCTCCCATGCAGAAGACAATTCATTGGGCCATTCCAAGGAATATAAACCACTAGTGCAGTGAACATTGATGTCAGCCATAACTTGCATCACCTACTTACAGGTAATTATGGTTCTCACCCATCATTCAAGGACGCAGTGGCTGTGTAAGGCTGAGGGTCCTGCTGTCTCAGGGAGCTCAAGAGCTTAATTTCAGACTGCTGTGTGGGACAAATATGAATCATTTGTGCTTAAATCTTATAACTAACACTGAAAATTGACATTCAATATGCAAGGAAAAAGCAGAATGGGCCTACAGATATACCTTTGCCTTGGTGCTTTGTTTAAATTCAAGGAAAGATGAAAAAATTAAGAATAGTGAAGTTGAAGAAAAATATCATTATTTTTTTTTTATGATAAATACAATATGTGTATATTCCAATTACAGCCTAATTGGTTTAAATAGAAAAGATGCAATTTTATATAGTTGCTGCAAGGCTGAATTAGTTTACATGTAAGTATATGCAAAGATGTTTCACTGTAAATATTTACTTCTACGATGAATGTGGCATGCATATAATGATCATTCTATGTCTTTGTAAATTAAATCCAGCTTTGAAACATATTGTAAGACGTGTTAAGATGAGCTTCAGAATTTGTATGCAACTATTGATGTACTATAAGAAACAAATCAAACAAAACAAAAATGTATTCTTGGATTTTTATTTCACAAAAATAGTCCATGTATTATAGTCTAGCCAGGTTATAATGATTAATATTATTATTAATTGTGTTATGGATGTACTGAAGAATATTGATGTTCTTCTAAGAGTACCAACATTTTATATATATTCATCCATTTTAAAAATATCTTCTTTAACTTAATTTGCCCTGGTATATGTTAAACTTTTAATTGTCATTGTGTACATTTGATTACATTTAACTGAATATTCAAAAACACATAACACATAACATTGAAATGTAAATATTGTTGTATTCAAATGTTATTTATAGGCCTATAGCTTACTCAATGTCTTTTTAAAAAACAGGATAGTACTAAATACCAGCGTCAGTGATTTTGCCAATCATAATACTATGAAAGTAGGATTATTCTTGTCATTATATCATCTGTTTTAATTCAATTTCTGTAATGAGACTACTAATAATTATTGCAATAATACTAAAGTATTTATTGTTGGTATTTCATGTAAATAATATATTATACATTTCTTCATATTGTAGCCCAATGTCAAGCATTATCTCTATTGGTCATGATCCTTTGGATAAAAAAACAAATTTGTCCAGAAGTGCATGTAAATTGGTCTTTATAGTTCAACCTTTCTTCTGTACACAGCTACCTTCATGGGACTGACACATGGTTTTCCCAAGGGCTTATGATTATGGAAAGATCTGCATGTAACGTGTTTATTTTTAGACAAGATGCCCAATGAGATACAAGGTTTAATTCAACCACTGTATCTGACTCTATTGGGATGTGTTTAAAATGTAGACATTTTTAAATGAAAAGCTACATGAAGGCATCTTAATTAAGACAGATCACTTTCTGTTCCCATTTTCAAAGCCTTTAAACAAAGACTTTTTTGTGAGGGCAACTTTTAACCATAACTGTTACAAATGTTGCATTTCCTTCTCTGGAGAGTAAAATGAATGTCTGTACGTTTTTTAGATTTTCTTTGCTCTCTAGTACGTCTATTTAATTGGTTATCGAAAGTTCATCAAAGTCATGAGATTGAAATGTAAGGATGTGACATTAGGACAGAAGACTGGATGAGCAACATCTTAGACTGTGATGATAATAAATCCTTTGGAACCTTGTTTTGATAGACATACTGTAGCATCCTAACATCCTCATTAGAAGATCGTAAGAAGGCCCTTCATGGAAGCCGGTCACTGTCAACCCTCAGGGTTGGCTGTGTATTTTGGGAAGACTGAGCGGCTGGAATGTTCTGTAATAACAGAGGGCTTTCATATTAACAAACATTTTTTGTTCTGACTATTTATTAGACATCAAGGAACTCCTCTCATTTCACTGAAGCTATTGGGAGGGAGAGGGGTGACACTGTCATCTCCATCAGCTCTGCTGAACAAAGCAGCTCTATTCACACCTTCCACCGAAGAACAGACATGCTTGTCCCCCATATTACAACCATGTGGAGGAAGTTATAATCCCTGACAAATGATCATGGATAACAAGTATGTTTTGGTGGAGTAGTCAAACTGCAATTCAGACCTATAGATTTGGACCTCTGATTTGACCAAGAAATTAATTGAATTAACTAATTTAAGGCAATTCAGATATGGACATTGTCTTGTCAATAGTGTATTGTGATGTGAACTGGTGGTGTTTTATAACTGTTCACTGACAAATGAAGTTAGTCATGAAATTGCTTTTTGCCATTGAAATATGGATAATGTTTCTTCAATAATGCCTGAAAATGTGTCGACTTAATTACTCTGTCATCAGGCATCAGGTAAATTGGTACTGTGTGACTCCTTCAGGTACTTCTCCCTAACCCTGACGCGTTATAGAGGATATATACGTTATGAGATACATGATTTCATTTTGTTTAATCAAGGACTGTGCCACTGTTTAACCACTAGATGGCCCTATTGGATTTGAGACATGAAGCGTTGAATAAGGAAGTATTTTTTCTTAACTTTGGTGGACACCAATCAAGGTACAAAAAAAGCAACATCTGTAACTTCAGCTGCAATGCAACAGATAGTGACCAAGATCAAGATTACAGGGTTTGAATGTGTCCCTTGAATGTGTTCAAAATCTGTTTAATTCCCAGGTAGTGCAACTCCAATGAGAACGGGTTTAGTGCTGCCACAATGGCTGGTATGGAAACGGAATTAGAGTTATATAAGTTATAAGTCTATAGAGATTATACACATGACCCTGCTGTCGACGAGAAACTTGAACAAAACCATGAACTTTTAATTAGTTTGTTTGGTCTCAGCCTATGAATGGATGCCCAACTATGGTTGGTGAAAAGTGAAAATCCATCAGAGACATTCCATATTTACTATCGAAGTCAGTGTATAATATGATACTTGATTATATCCAAAACGTAACTAAAGATGTACAGTATAGTTTACAAAACAAGGTAACCAGAAATGCAAGAGATCTGTGGGATGCAAACATAACGTATTGCTATTGTCACTGCAGTGTACAAAACCATTGCGCCACAAAGTAAAATATCCAACATGACCGGAAAATACTTCTATAACCATTAAACATGTGATATTCATTTCGGACCGACAGATGTCACCATTGCCGTAAGTAGAGATGCTAGGTCTGCCGATAGCCATGGTATATTAGACCATATACTACAGATATGACGTCACATCCCTTTTTACTGCTCTAATTGCATTGGTAACAGAGCAATAAGGCATAATATGGTTTGTAATATACTGCCAATACCAAGGCTGAGAACAGCTTTTTGCGTGGTATATTGCCCATATATCACCTGCCTTATTGCTTACATATACCACTGCTTTCAGCCAATCAGCATTCAGGATTCAAAACACCTGTTTTTTTAAAGAAATAAGGTCAGAAGGGGTGTGGTATAATGACCAATATGACCAAGCTGTTCCTGGACACGGCACATAGTCATGGTATATTGGCAATATATCACAACCCTGCGGGATGCATTATTGCGCTTATAAACCGGATACCAATGCAATTAGAGCAGTTATAAGTGATGTGCTGCAATACCTTGGGTATACCATGGCTTTTATTGCTTATGAATACTACAAAACTGTAGAGTAACCACTACATCAGGGACAGTTAACTGCATTCAGCAAAATCAAGGTTTTTGACTAAGCAGAACATATTTATACACAAATAATGTGTAAACTGTCAATTGCCCAAAAATATATTGTATTTGAAAACAGCATTAATGTCATACCTTGAACACATTTTAGACCCGGTCACATAATGTCTTCATCTCAGGGCTGTCTGCACCTTGCTCTACATGGCTGAGCATTCTACACAATATTCTCTATACACTGTAGTATTTTCTTTTGTGGGCCACACCACCAGATGTTTTCAATGGCAAAGGCCCCTGTGCAGAGTTAGTTCAACTGTGTTATCACAGGAACTATCCCAGACTGTGTGACTGATTGGCAGCGGAGGCTCGCTCACACTGGGCACATTTAGTTACTAAGTGGTAGTGGTTGGCAGACACCGAGAGGGAAGAGAGCATTAAAAACTCTTTTTGGAGGGGGTTAGCTTTGGTTTCTGTGTCACACTGCTCTGTTCTAGGAGCAAAGTATCCTCAGCGGTTCTAGGTGATTTTACATATGTTGCCATGTCAACATATCCCTTGTTTCTGTGAAACAAAAGTAGGCCCAGTCATCTAAGTGTACTGTAGCCCCCTCTGTTGCCCCTCTAAACAGACCTTCTGTCCATGAAGAACACCACTTGAGAATTCCTTAGTGTGATTCTGCTACCTGATTCAGCAATCAATATACAGCATATGTCTCTAAGGGGGCAAGAGACTGCAGAGACTTTATACACTCTGCATACAAAATATTCCTGATCTAGACTATTTACTGTAGAGATTGCGGCATTAGTAATAGTAATCAGGGATTCAGCAAGGGTTTGCTTATTAGTGTAGTGTACATTGTGCAAGCTAGGTGTTCATTGTGTTCCATTCATGTTGTTACTGAGATAACAGTTACGGAACTGTTATAATAACACTATCATATATTTTACTATCAGACATATTTTTGAATCGTGGTTCGGATACATAGGGATGAGTGATCTCCGACCCTACAAAATACAATACAATGCCATAAGACTAGGAGCATGCAGAGCTACACTGACACTATGTTCATTTTTTCAAAGTTGTTTCTCTCCTCACTCATCCCTCTGTCATCCTGCCATCGACACTAAAAACCCTGTTTTGTTCCACATTGACCTTAGATTGTGGGTGGTTTGAATGAGTTTTAATCTGTCTACAAGGACACTTTTCTGACAAGCATATCATTAACTACTTCTAGTCTAAATCAATTACTGCGTGACCCTTATGTTAACCCCAACCTTAAGCTTGATTATAAAAAAATCGATAAAATGTCATATGAGCTTGCTCATAAACCCACTTCTTTTTTCCCTGACTCACTGAGATGCTGTGCCACAGGTGTCTGCCATTCGTCAGCGACGTTTCTCTCCAGGATATGTGACGTAACCAAGTGGTGAACTCAAGGTGCGTTCGTAACCAAGTGGGAATTTGATATATACAACTACAAAATATTCAATTGAATGACCCTCCACATGTTAATTCCCTATCACCCTGTCTAAAGAAATGACCTATATACAATCATTTTTTGCAAGCGATTTCGAAACTACCGTTTTTTTCTGTCTCAGGCGTAGGGTTTTTCTTATGTAGGTTTAAAACCCAGACTTTTTATATTCTGTTATTAATTACGCTTAGAATAACGTATAATATTAAACTATTTGATGCACCTGTTCAGTTTAACAGTCAAATAAATGTTTATGCACATTTTACTTTTCATCAAACATTGTGCACAAGTCTTTTTATTGTATTGTTTCACTCTGAACAAAATAATTAAACGTGGCCTATGTTTTATATTTGTATATATTTTGTATATTTATATTTTATACATTTATTACACGAAGTCACCAAATGACTGTGGTGAACATCGATTTTAAATTAAGTGTTGGATATTATATCGCCAACCTTCAAATGAAGTCACTTTATTTTTATAAAAATAAAATGTGTTTATTATTTGTCATTACTACAACGGCTGTTACACTTTCAACCAGATTTTTTAAAATATGAATCGTCAGAAGTTCCCGTAGTTGAAAAATCCGACCATATTCTTATTTTTTCTTAAACTGGATTTTTTTTTACTTTACGACGATTTTCGTTTCTTAACAAGTTTAAAGCACGTCAAAACATCCTGTTATTCCGATTTTACAACTGGTAAAGTCCTACCTCCTACTTGGTTTTGAATGCAGCAATAGCATCGGTTGGGCTACACAGCAGACCTGCGCGAGATAAAACCTCCTGACTCAGCACACGTCTCTCTTTGCTTCTGTGAGCGACTGGGACCAGCGCTTTCACCCCCTCGCCCTTAATCAGTTTCTCATCCGCAAGAAGACGCACACCGCACACAGAGGACAGGATGAGAGAAATCGTTCACCTTCAAGCCGGACAGTGTGGCAACCAGATCGGAGCCAAGGTCCTGTATAAACAAAAATAATTTAAACAATTGAACAGTTTAATAGTGTTTATTGATAATGTATAATTTTTTTTTATCTTGTTATAGGCTATTTTAACGTATTGTCATGCCATGTTTTTGTCATGAACACAACCGTCATATTTTATGTCGTCTTATTGAAGTTATGGCGTAGTCGGTTTGTTTGCTTGAGCAATCCCTTCGTGTGTCGCAGTCAAAGGCAAAATACCTGCGTAATTCGGATACATGGACGTAAACCGCACGTTTATTTGATAAACAAAATGAAAAACACTGAGCGACACAATTGATACGCACCACGCCCTCGAGCGGACTGCAGGGGGCTAGACAATAGCTCGCGCTGTAGGAGTGGTCCCGCTGCGCAAACACACACCCCATAATTCCCGATCTAACCGGATCGAGACCATTTTATAGACCACTGTCACGCCAAATGACTAACTGGCTCTTTCCCATGGCTGCTTGCTAGACTCCAGTTGATTTGAGAGTTGATAGCCTTTTATGATATAATATATTTATTTTAAACTTTGTAACAGTGAATCAGTTTATCAAAGTTGTTCATGAATGACTGGACGAAAGTTACCTGACCGTCTTACTGACTAGTTGTTTGGTTTGCTGTCACATTGATTTCCATGGTCTATTAGACAGTAGGTCTTAAGAAAAAATATTCCCTTAAAGTTGAATGCATCTTTTTTAGGGTGTTTGAGTGTGAAGTTGTTGTCTACTGTCTAACCCTTTTCATGATTCATAAAAGGCAAGAGGCACCAACGCCTGAACCCAAGCTCCTTCTGAATGTAAACGACTATGAGGTTTTGGAGTAATATAGAACTTAACTTTCATATTAGATCACAAACTTTTAACATTTACTGTAAACTGTTTACCTGGTTTAATGACATTTGAAGCCAACTTTATTTTTACATCATGTTTCTGGTGGTCTGTTTCTATTAGACCTCGGGAACATGCTGGATATCTTAGCATAAAGATATGGTCTTGTGGGGAAACTAACCAAAGATTATTTAATATGAAAATGTATAAAAACTAGACACCAATATTTTTTTAATCCTGTCAGATCTGACTGTTGGCCTCTACCACACAGAAGTCTTACAGCGAGACATCTCACAGAAAAATATGATACAATGTGAAAGATCTGTTAATTCTGTTTTGAAAACCAGACATGAAGTGGCGAGCGTTAACATTAAGATCATATTGTTAACAGCCAGTAAAAGTTGTTGTCTAGGAATGGGCTAGCTTACCCGACCACTGCTGTTCAAGTAGTTTTTTTGTGATGACAGACAAAAGAAAAAAATGCAAAAGGATGAGAAATTAGAAGAGAGAAGCATGCGCATGAATCAATTAGAAAACAACAGCACACGCACAAAACACTTTCAATAAGTCAGCGTGGCTGCTGTATTACCGACGCTTTTTCCTGCTCCAGCCCAATCTATTGGTTTCTGGGACCAATCATACAGCAGTCACCATTAGATTGTTGCTGTACTTCCTGTAAATCATCTCGTCGGTACTCAGACCAAGACTCATTGTGCAGAAGAAACTAACGTCAGTGGGTGTGGTGTAGCATTCATCAGGTCAGAGTTTGGGTTGCCAGGCAATGCGCTAACTGGACACCTTCGCACTTGGCTGCTACTCTGGTTTGGCTGATCTATAATCAAATGGGCTAACTGGTCTTCCTTTTGTCTTAATCTGGGCCAAAGGATTTTAATCATCTGGGGAGACCCTAGAATAGTTCATTGATCTCTGAGCCGCCAGCTTTAATCAGTGCAGGAGATTATCATGGTTGTGTTCAGCATGGATCAGTAGTTGCCTATATGTAACTGTTTTCCAGTGAACTACAAGGCTGTGATGATATCGTCCCGTCTGCCTGATGAGAGCTATTGTTCGTAAGGTTACGGGCTGATTTTCCTGAGCCTTAGGAGTCTCTGAGGTGATGGAGGACAGCTATGGAACCGTTTCCCCATTATCCTTGTCATCGTCATCCAGACAACAATTAAAACCACAGCACCAGATTAACCAGGCTTGTTTGACCACAACTGAATCATGTCTGTATATTACCATGGTTGAACCAGGGAACGTGTCAACTATCCACCATCCTTAACCTCGATTCTCTAGAGACTACAACTGGTGACTCAGCTTTTGTTTTTTCTTTTGTTTGGACCGACATTTATCTAATGGGAAAGTTGTTGGGAAGAGGAGTTTTTCATAATAGTCAGGTTTCTTCCAGCAAAGAAAATGCCAGAGGTGGGGGAGGACAATTAGTTGGTAGCTGAGACCTTTGTCATCTGACATACTGCAATACTAGTGACAATGAGTTGCCAATGCTAATGCAGTATAGAATGAGGTCTGATGACACGGGAAGAAAACAAACTTTTCCAATGTAGTCACATTGAAAACGGCAACAACAATTCACTGCAACTCTATACATTTCTCATGCTGTTTTTAATTTACCTGAAGGATGGGGACATCTGTTTTAGATAAATAATTAGGAATCTAAGGAGCATCATCTGTAGGGGAGGGTTTCACGGTGCCTGGGAGAAGGGGGACACCATTGTTCATAGCTCAGACCAGTGGCGTCGCTAGGCCTGGGTGTCCGGGTCTATAGCCCTGGATCGTTTATGAATAGCCCCGGATCTCAAATTGACCCCAAAAAATATATTTTTTTTTGGGGGGGGGGGGTGTATTGTGAATGTATTGTGATCCTAGCAGCACCTCTGGTTCAGTCCTCTGGTAGTCTTTGGGACGTTGGGTGTGGTGCCTTGATCACAGCCGTCTGGACAGATGGGTCGAAGAAGGGTTGTTTTTCTCCTCACTCTGACACACGTGGGAGTAATGCTGGATGTTGAGAGATACTAGTATGGAATTAACACAGTGACATGAGTATGGGTTCAAATATGGTGCTTATGTTTAGACAGTTTGTTTGCTTAAAGGCAATCTGTTTCGTGCAGATAAGGACACTCTTTTATGAGAAACATGTCTGCAGTGTAGGACAGTAGGATGGATGGTGTGTAATCTGTGACCTGATACGTCCACTTGGCATCCTGCTTCCAGTGGGTCCCATGGTTGCCCTTAGGTAATGATGACTGGGTAGATGGTGATGATTGTCCGTGTACAACATCCTGCTTCTGTTTTAGACTTTCAAATCTCTCTCTGTCGGTCAGTCTCTCTCTCTCTCTCTGTCGGTCGGTCTCTCTCTCTCTCTCTCTCTCTCTCTCTCTCTCTCTCTCTCTCTGTCGGTCTCTCTCTCTCTCTCTCTCTCTCTCTCTCTCTCTCTCTGTCTCTGTCGGTCTCTCTCTCTTTGTCTGTTTCTGTTACACCAGGGATTTTCAAACTGGAGTATGCATCAAACTGCCATGGGGTTATTTTTTATAGATTTGTTTTATTACAGGCCTGTCTGTAGACTTGGGTAATACAATCAATATTTGTGTCCTATCCACCCACTCTAATGTCATATTTCTTGTATTATTTAATCGATGATCATGTTGTGCTGTCCCAGTTCTCAGTTATTTTCGTTTCATGGCGTTGCGCTAGTCTGTCGCATTTGCAGCAGTAAAACACTGCAGTTATTATGAGAGCGTCGTTATTGAACATTGGCTTCGACTTTAATACACAGCTTTCCAGTACAATAGGAATTCTGTTTTCTATAAACATGAGAATGAACAGCCGTCTGAACTGAATGCCAGGTTACAGTTGATACACAGTCCATGGACAAGAGCTTGATTTATAGGCTTGCCTCCGCAACCTATAGCGGTTGGCAAATCACCATGCATGAACCCATCTAAAGTGGTAATACACCATTTTTGCCTAACATTTCTGTAAAGTTTTTCTTCCCGAAGCTGAAAGTACACAGTCCTGAGTGTGTCCTCTCTGAGAGGGCCTCTAACTCAGTATGAGTCCAGTATCCCCCAGGGCCCTAAGAATGGGAAAGTGCTAGTGACCATCTGTCGACAGAGTGTGGGTTCATTGATCAATGGAGCAGAACCCAGCACAATCCGACTTGCATTGACCCCGATTCCTGACAGTGTTTACTACAGCCAGCACTAATTTCAACTCCAGTTCCCCAGTGATCATCCAAAATTGTCCCGACTGTGAATCCGCTGAGAAGTCACATTCACTGTGCTTGTCTAGAACTGTGTTTCTGTTAATGTGTGTTTCTGTTTGCTTTGCAGTTCTGGGAGGTGATCAGTGATGAACATGGAATCAGCCCGACCGGGAGCTATGAGGGCGACTCCCCGCTGCAGCTGGAGAGGATTAGTGTGTACTACAATGAGGCCTCATGTGAGTCTGACTCAATAACTTAGGACAAACCCATCTACACAACGCTGGACGGGTAGACTTGTAATCAGCTGTTCCAATTCATCACTCTGACATCTATGTAAACCTCCTCTCCAAAATTAGCCCTTAATATTACAAATACTTGACTTTAATGTGATAAACAGTACTATGCATAGTTTTTATTAAGGAATTGCAGTAAACCACAACCTCTATTTCTCTCCAGCCTCTAAGTATGTTCCCAGAGCCATCCTTGTAGACCTGGAGCCTGGAACTATGGACAGTGTTCGCTCTGGGACATACGGACAACTCTTCAGACCTGACAACTTCATCTTCGGTCAGTATTTGCCTCACATTCTGTCAGTATTTGCCTCACATCTTACATGGCTTAAAAATGGCCACTGATTATGATGGCAGTACAAAGTTACTGCTGCTGAAAATCTACCTAAAGTCTCTTTAGTTGTTATCACAACAACATTTTCATTTCCATTATATACATTTTAGCGATCACTCACAGTAAATGCTCCCAAATATTATATAATAAACCATGATGGAGATGTGAGGATCATATAATATGCACTGTTACACACTGCTAAAGTGCTACCTCAATGTGTCGTATGTTACCCTGCAGGTCAGAGTGGAGCGGGTAACAACTGGGCTAAAGGTCACTACACAGAGGGGGCAGAGCTGGTGGACTCTGTGCTGGACGTAGTCAGGAAGGAGTGTGAGAACTGTGACTGCCTGCAGGGCTTTCAGCTGACCCACTCCCTGGGAGGGGGAACCGGTTCTGGCATGGGCACCCTGCTCATCAGCAAGATCCGCGAGGAGTACCCCGACCGCATCATGAACACGTTCAGCGTGGTGCCCTCGCCCAAGGTGTCCGACACGGTGGTGGAGCCGTACAACGCCACCCTCTCCATCCACCAGCTGCTGGAGAACACCGACGAGACCTACTGCATCGACAACGAGGCCCTCTACGACATCTGCTTCCGCACACTGAAGCTCCCCACGCCCACCTACGGAGACCTCAACCACCTGGTGTCGGCCACCATGAGCGGGGTGACGACCTCCTTCCGCTTCCCCGGCCAGCTCAACGCCGACCTCCGCAAACTGGCTGTCAACATGGTGCCCTTCCCCCGCCTGCACTTCTTCATGCCCGGCTTCGCGCCCCTTACGGCGCGCGGCAGTGCGTGCTACAACGCTCTGTCCGTGCCTGAGCTCACCCAGCAGTTGTTTGACGCCAAGAACATGATGGCGGCCTGCGACCCGCGTCACGGTCGCTACCTGACCGTCGCCATGGTGTTCCGCGGTCAGATGTCCATGAAGGAGGTGGACGAGCAGATGCTGGCTATTCAAAGTAAGAACAGCAGCTACTTCGTCGAGTGGATCCCCAACAACGTCAAAGTGGCCGTTTGTAACATCCCGCCGCGCGGCCTCAAGATGTCCGCCACCTTCATCGGGAACAACACGGCCATCCAGGAGCTGTTCAAGCGCATCTCCGAGCAGTTCACCGCCATGTTCCGCCGCAAGGCCTTCCTGCACTGGTACACCGGCGAGGGCATGGACGAGATGGAGTTCACCGAGGCGGAGAGCAACATGAACGACCTGGTGTCAGAGTACCAGCAGTACCAGGACGCCACCACTGAGGAGGAGGGAGAGATGTATGAAGATGATGATGAGGAAGAGTCAGAGAGCCAGGCCAGGTGAACAGCCTGGAAGAGGAGCCAAGCTTATGTAAACCCAGCTGACGGAGCGCCGTCTGTATGTCCATAGCAGGCTTGAAGCAGGGTGATTATCTGCCTTACATACACTGTACTGTATGGCTCTACCTCCCTTCCTGCAGTATGCCCCCGCCCCCGCTCTGACCATGTCTGTGCTAACTGTTAGCCTGCTGTTGATTTATCCTGCTGGAAGTACCTCGGGTACATCCCAAACAGACCACTATGTTGAATGTGTGAGTGTCTCAGGCATAAACTGACGACGAGTTGTCTTTAATGTCTTAATATTAAACTTGGTTGTGCCTACTTTGTACTGAGCTTTTTCTTCCTGGCTTCAGACTTTGTTGGGGCATATTACTGATGAATAAAATGATTGCCTCTATGATCATGTTTTGCTACACTGTTTCCTGAGTGTCTGAAGGGTTTTGAGTGGATAGGGGGATGGTGTATTTCATTACTCTGATTAGTGACTTGTGCCTAGTTGGTAAGATGACCTAGTCTGAAAGGTCCTTTTTTCTAATCCCCCTAGTGCCAAATTGATAGCCATGTAATTTTGTCCCTGAGCAAGAATAAGACTCAACTTGGCTTGGTAAAATATTTTTTTCATGGAATAAAATACTAGAGCCTTAAAAATGCCTGAGTGCAGTCTGGATTGGAAAGGGCAGGGCAGAGTTAGAAGTGGACTATTGACAAGCTAACCTGATGGCCTTATGGCATCAGGTTACAGACAAGATATGTAAGAGCAAGTCTAATGTGGAGGCTGCAAATAATGAATTTTCAACAATGAATAATAAATTCCAAGAACTCCTGCCAAGAAACAAAGACCAATGACCTATTAAGTAAGGCCTCTTCGTGATTATAATTCTCTTGTCAGAGAGAGAAATGGAGGCTGTTTGTTCTCTTCTTTGCAATGTATATGGCCAGTTAGCTGGGTGGATCACATGCTGCTATAGCCTGTAGCGAGGGGCCCTGAATAGGGCAGCTCTTTATACAGTAGCACAGATCACATTAACCCTGTCATAGCTTCTTCCATCTCAAAAATGCATTTGTATTTCATGGTGTATGCCTTAACTCTAGGCATACAAGTGTTTCTTGCTATTGGTAACTCACACCCACACTACACAAAGAAAGAAACACACATTTCATTCATATAGACAACTTATTGGCCCTTAGGATTGTCAATATAAATTGCAGCAATATGGAAACAGATACTAACAACTGTCATTGAGAACCCATGTAATCTATAATGGTCTCACTTCCTGTAATGAAACTACTGTATCATATTGAGCAGGAAGTGCTAATGAAAAAAATGGCCTGTGGTCGGCAGGGTGCAGACAGTATATGGGGCTTAGTGCACCAGTGTCTCACTGGCAGCTAAGACAGAGGAATGATACATCCCAAAGCAGACCTTCAGATTGATATGTACCGGGTCGTCACACAAAACGTATGGATGGGGCCATTCCAGCAACAAGAATGGGAGAGTAAAGGTTCTGATGGACTACTACTTTGGACCACTAGTTATGTTCAGTACAACAGCTGAAATGACATGCTCCAAACAACACTAACAATTATATTGTGACACATTAGGCCTATAATACTTAAAAACACTAATCTCTTCCTATAATTGATTTTGGTTCTTCCATGTCTCAAGAAACAAGGAGGAAGGTTTAGGACTGAGGGGCACAGAAGGAATCCATTCACATATTGCCTATATCTATTGTAGTTCTCTTAATAGATAGGAGATGAACAGAGCTACTTCAGAGGTATGTCTAACAAAACCGTTTCAAAAGAACATAAAAAATTCCTTTCTGGCTTCGGCTACCAATAGTTGATGATACCCTTTTGAATTTATCCAAAGCAATATAAACCAAATGCAAAATAGTGTGGCTCTCTTCTTGAGGCACTGAGGGTCAAGACAGTGCAAGTGATTCAAATAGCAAAATGTAATGTTATCATATCATAAGGTTAAAGGGATGTTTTACCATGTAATTCATGTTGAATCAGGTTACACCAAAGTGTGATTGCTGACCTGTACGCTTTTTGGTGGTCTAATGAACAAAATACTTAATGTAGTTCTGAGTAAAATATGTATTTACTTTTTAGAATGTTGTATCAAGAACCAGTAATGCCTGACCTGGAAAACACCAGTCATGTTTGTTGTTGCAAAAACTGCACACTAGGTGGCGGTAAGGACCGGTTTTCCCTTGGCGATGACGTCCAGAGAAAAACACTGGAATTATTTTTTGTGATGCTGCTGATTACAGAGAACACTGGAAATACACAGCAATAACAGGCTGGATTTGATAGTAAAACTAAATAAATAGCTTTCAAAGTGTCAAACTAAAATAATCTACAGATGAAATAGGAATAAATCTTGTGGTTTGGAGGTCGACAATGGGGTACGTCCGTCTTGCTAGGAATGTTAGCTCGAATAAAGCAGGTACAGTAGTAGTCAAGCAGTAGGCTAAACAGCTAGCCAAGCTAACGTAACGAGTGTTTTGCTAACGTTAGGTAGCTTATTTGCATTTAGTTTGCGAAACAAACATTTTAGTTTACTGTCGCCGACTGACTGTCCCATGCAAATCTGCTAATATTTTATTGTTTGCACGTCAGAGCACATGCAACTGTTTCGTTTTATAGTTAACGTGGTAGTATAAATTGCTAGTAAATTAACTAGCTAATTGCCTAGGTATGGCTTTGGCTAGCAAGCTTGTTAATTGGTTGTTGACCAACGTGTTACTTGCCCGCGGTCTCCGGCGGATTATGTGATAGCCAACCAACTGGAACATTGTTTTTAATCTGAAACCATTGAAGGCTATGCTTTTATTCATTCAAAACAAAGCTCCAGCTGTGATAAAAATCATGCCTGTACTAGTTAGATCTTTTAATGTGAGTTGTTTTCAGACAGTGGCACATCTGATTCTCCAGCGCCGTTTTTCCCAAGTTGTCTACCTCGATCGACCTGAATCACGCCTGTCAAATAGGAATGAGGACTGCAAATATTATTGCTAAATACAACTGTAGTCCACATCCACATGACTGCTCAGGTGTCTTTGATAATGCACACTGGTCACTAATATCAATATCTGATTCTTACAAAGACAATGTCAACCATAACAGGGTACCAAACAGCAAATCCATCTGTACCCATATCCTTACAGGCATTGTAGTTCAGCTTTCAGTAAATCCAGAAACGATCAACATATAGTTTTAAATACAATAGAAAAGCTATTAACAGGGGTATTTCATAGAAAATACCATGTTGTCCTTGAGTTGGTGTCAGGTTAGAGTGGATTTGAGCCACATCCCTCTTTTGTACTTGAGGCTGGCAAAATGTTGATCAATGCCCGTCTCGTGCTACTGTGCTTGATTGGGTTTGTGATTGCCTATGTGTTGTTTGATGGTTCACAGATGTAGCTCATGAGATGGAATATCATGAGAGACCTGCTTCTTTTCGCCAAGCTCGCCTCAACCCCTTTGACCGGGGTGAGGAGGAAGGTGACCCCCTGGGGGATAAAACCCCCCCTCGACATGGTGAGTTTGACAGTTTGCCTGATTAATCTGAATGCAATACAGAATTTAATCTGAAATAGTGCCATATTATTTAATTATTCCTTGCAATCCCTTTTGTATAATACTTAAATACCTGGACTAATTTTGTTTAAATACTTGATTGTTTTTCAATGTTACTTTGAGTTAATACTGCAACTGCAAGTGAAGAGGTATGCTTCAAGTTAGCAAGTGGCACTAAGATATTGTCCCACATACACAACAGCATGGTTATTAAAAGTTTCAGCTTCATTGTCGGTGCCCTACAAACATACTTAATATGGGAGAACATATACCTCAAGGGTTGAAGTTATGCCTAACTAGCTATGACAACGTCGCAAACGCCATTGCATTAAATGAGCAGTTAAATGAATGGTTGACACAGGCTGCACCTTCAAATTGGTATAAGTGTAAAATAGAAAACACTGAACTTTAACTCAATTTTTATTCAGTTTAATAGCACATGTAGGCTATGATCTCTATTTTTAAGTGAGATTATCTACACTGTTTACAACCCATGTTTGAAAATTGCAAATCATAACCGTAATTGCAATATTTGTCAAAGAAATTGCGATTCAATATTTTATCCAAATCGTGCAGCCCTAGCTGTTATTATTTCTGCATCTGTAGGTGGCCTCCTGTTATCTTGCACGATTCTTGCCATACTCCTTTGACATCTGTTATCAACTGGCTGTTTTATAAAGGAACCCTGACTGTGTTAAATGTGAAATGCCCAGAAGGCATTTTATGGACAAGACATTGCAGCAATTATTATAATTTTTTCCAATTTTATTTACATTTGTCATTTGAGCTAATATTTTTGGGTGATTTGGATGAGTTATGCAAAATATGCTTGTCAGGACTTGGATAGTATGTGTCAAAATTATAAATTTTAAAAAGTCAGCATTTGGAAACTGTCCAAGGCAAACTAAGCTGAAGCATTGGACTGTCAAACCTTTTCCGTAGACAGCTCACTAGGTAAGGTAACTTCTGTGCGCTTACCTGGTTTAATGCCAGACATCCCATTCTTGCATTGGTCCTATCCATTACCAGGGTTTTTCCTGGCTCAAAATTAGACAAAGGTAGTACCCCAACTAATGCTACCCCACGCTGTGATATACTTAATATAATATGTGGCTACACACTTGAAAAAAGAGAACTATTATATTGTTAAATATGCCGTGTTGTCCAAGTCCACTTGAACAGCTAATGCCCACTACAATGTCCTCCCTAATAGAAACCAAAATACAAGCAATATATTTTTTCTTTACATATTAACATTTTACATATTTGATCTTTTTATGTTGTTGTTTTTAGTTTTTTTAACATATGTAGGTTTTTACCCTCATGTGTTTTTTTTTTTGTTCTCATCTGCCTGTCCAGGACTAGTAGACATTTTATTGGATTTAAGTGCATCCAACCTCTAGTTTCTGCTTGGCTATTTTCCTAAGCACCCAAACACATTGACTCCACAATGCTTCTAGCGTACAGAGCATGTCATTATGTCTGGTCCACCTGAAAACATTTAGCCATTGAGCATCAAAACTGTGTTCATTAGAATATCTAGGAATCACATATAAAAATATGTCATTCAAGCTTTATTAATAATCACAGTCAATATTATTGTTGTCTATTTTCGTTGTTATACTATGTTCTTGTTCATTTGACTTGCATTAAAAACGCATCAGAGCTGTTAGGTCTATATATTACAGCTTTGTCACGTTGTTTTTTCCTCCATCCTTGCCTTGACGCCACATCATTGATCCCCCTCTCTCGACTGCCTTCAGCTGTACTTGGCCTTGCTGCTTCTTTCTGATCCAGCGTCTTCATGTTCATATATTTATATTGTTAGTGACTTAAATATATTAATTGTGTATTTTTACACTGTATATTGCATAGCCTATATAATGTTGTTGGGGACAGTGGCCTACATACACTAATCTATCCGTCTTTTCACCAGTCATCTTCGTCTGTCTCGTGAACTCTACTGAAAAAATCAGTGATTCTGCTAGAAGTGATCTGAAACGTTAACCAATGTTATGCAGATTGGATGTAGTTTAGGTGTTAAGTTTTATTGAAATATTTTTACATGCTTGGTGGTAAAGAAAACTAGGATCCTCTTGTTTTTCTCCGTGATGTCTGGACTTGATAGGTCCTGTATGCAAGGTTGCCAGATCATTGACAGTAAACTGTGAATTAAAAATGGCCCAATGGTGGGGAAACCTTCCCATCTGGCAACACTGCCAACATAAGAAATGTTTGCTCCTGCGGTCACATTCGCAGCAGTATTTCGCTGGTATTTTACCTATTAGCGCAAAATTATGTTTTACTGTGCCGACACAGAGGCGGTGGGAGATTTTGGGAAGGCGGCCACCTTTGAGTTGAATATACATCAGACCGGCACATCTGGGAACTTTGGCTTGCAACACGTTCCCACCCCTTTTCGGGGAACAATAAACGACCCTCCCCATAGACATTCATGTAAAATAGCAGTACAAAACAACACTAATAGACAACCACCAAAATTAAATTAGGTTATAAATGACCCAAAATATATTATGTCAAGTCAATACATGTCCACTATGCCTGCTGCAGAATGCGCAAGGTACATAGAAAAGATTAATTTGGTCCATCTTAAATCATGTCCATTCAGTCTCCCAGCATCAAACTGGTGCAATAACCCCACTATATGGCCAGAGGTGTCCTATCCGGACATCCATTCCTGCCCTATTGAGTCTCCAGGTATGCAAACTACCAGTGAAATAGTTGACTTTTCATTCCTGCTCTAGAAATAGTATGCAGGCTAGCAATAGCACCGTGGTCTGACAACTGACGTAGCTAGCTAGGTTTGCCCGGCCGTGGTTTAACACCAGTCAGTCTGCAGCTAATACGCTGAGTAGGTGACACTGACAGCAGTACAGCATGACAACAAAATAGGTGCAAAACGGAATGGCAAGAGGGACAACCAAACAACTACACAGCAACTCTTCGGCATAACAAGCATTATTAATGTAAGTTGGCCGGTTTGTCTTGTTTACGCTGTTGTAGTCTACGCGGTATGCAGGTTTGTTTTCCCCATCAACGGGGCGTGGAGATGAGAGCCTTCTCTTGATGACGTATTACCGGCCTAATGTATGCAGGAAATTCCTCGATTATGACCTAATCAACAACAACTGACTCTGGATCTGTGGTTAGGGGCCAACAGTTGTCAGGGGAACTGAGACGGCAGCATTAGGCGGTGCTGTGGTTGAGGATGATTCTGTCCTTGCTACTTGGCTCAGTTCACTAGATCTCAACAGACAGTCTGGGCTGCAGCTGCAGCTAAATTCTCTCCATCTCTGGCAGCCAGTGGCTCAGGAAATCCTGCCTTATAACCATGATGTCTTCTGAGGTTTACGCAGGTAAAAGTAAATTGCCTGTTTACTAGACATAGGCCAGCTTGAGACCTTTTCCTTCTGCATGTTGGCTGTAGTTGATGGAATGTTTTTTAGATCCTGAAGTTGTCTGTTTTTAGATACTCAAGGGCTTCTGGCTTAAAGTAACCATCACTTTTTGATTCAGGCTTACTGCTGTAAAAGCTCCAGTGACAAAGCATTTTTGTATTTTCCTAATTGTGAATCTTGTCCCACAAGATTTTATGGCCTAATCAACCTGTTTTTTATGCTTTAACTACCTGTTCCTGCCAAAAGTAAAAGCTTTGGCAAGCAGCATTTTATACGGAGATGTAGAAGCTTAGAGCTTCAAAGAACTTAGCACTTTAGGCTATATCTGACATCAAACCATACACAATGTCTTGAAGCTTCTTTCTGGTTCCTCTAATCCCTTAAATATTTGTTCTGTTCACATGCTCCCAGGCCTACCAGCACTCCCTTTGATTTACTGGCTGAAGTGCTGAACTGTGCTGTAGATAGAAGCTAAGCTAAACCAATAATGTTCTGTGACAAATTGATTTTGTGATTAGTCTCATAATACAGGTTTGAGTTAGTGTATAGACTCATGACTTATCTTTGTACTGTAATTTTCAAAGTTCCTTGTTGTCCTTTGAACATTTTATTTATAGACTTTTGTGACACATGGGATGTAAGTTATTAAGGATCCAAATGAGTCGACCAAAATGTAACATTTCCTAAAACGTGAAGTGTCAAATTATTGGCTTGTTTTCAGTACTTATGCACCCTCACCTGCAGGGATAACGGCACAGAGCATTTTCCTGTTTTTATATTTTTAAATTAGAAAACACTCTGGATGGGATCTTGGAATGTTTAAGATCACTGAGGTCCTACAGCCAGCCCTTATGGGCTGTTTCAATTCAAAGTATATACTGTGGGGTTCCCCATGACATCAAAAATCCACCAACATAGTATAGCGGAGTTGCAGTGTTATTTTCTGCTCTAAACAGTACAGTCAGTCACATTGACACCTCAGTACATTGGACCTGCTTGGTTAATAATTTCTGGCTGTATAATCAAGTCTTGAGGCTGTATAGCTTAAACCTATTACCTAGCATCCTTTTTTTGATTGCTCCTTAATTGGCCCAGAGGCTAAGATATATTTTGTACGACTGAGTGAGTTTGTCAAAGCTGTTCAGTGGTCAGAGGACTTTGTGTTCCGTTCCTCAGAGATGAGACCTGACCTCTTCTCTGAGAGAAGAAGCCAGACTTCAGACCGAGCCATGGACTTGGGTCTAGCAGAAGACCACTTCTCTCGACCTGTCGTAAGTACCATCTTCAAACTGTCCATTTAGGTGTCCGTGAGCCATTGACGGGAATCTGTGGTTACGTGAAAAGTAGTTCTCACTGGAAACACAACCATGTTTGAGTATGTACAGTTTGGTGAAATGTGGTGCCCATGTATTGTCTTAGGTGTGTTTGTGTGTTTCACTGTATATTCCTGTACAGGGCTCGTTTGTAGCGTCAGACATTGAGCAACTGAAGATGGCCATAGAGGAGTGTAAGAGACTGATCCTAGAGCTGCCTGAACACTCAGAGAGACAGAAGGACACTGTAGTCAAACTTATCCACCTACGCCTCAAACTACAAGAGCTCAAGGTGAGACTGGGGGGATCAGAGACCTAAGGGTATTATTTACCCACAAGTGATTTAGAGGATGGAAAGTAGTTGGTAAGGGATGTCAAAAGGCTTCTAAAGAATTTTTGTAAAGCAATTTTTTTTTGTAAAGCACATGCTTCTGAACATGAACTGTGTCACTTTGGTTGTCATAGTTAACTCAAAAACATTGTGAAACCAGCTCCTACAGCTCTTACCAGCTCTTCCTGTCTTACTGTCTATTTTAGCTCTACATTGTCTGAATAATGCTGTGGTTTTCAGAAATGTTTTCACCATATAGTACATGTGTTGTTTTGGGTGATTCACACACAGGTAAAATGTGTGGATGTGAAATGCAACAATGAATTCTTCCATTTGAAATTATAACAGAGACTGTTGTGTGGGTCACTGACCCAATGATGTGCTTTTGTTTTGCATTCTGATTGGCTCAGCTACTTGTCCCTCAACAGGACCCTGAGGAGGATGAGCCAAACCTGAGAGTGCTATTGGAGCATCGTTTTTCCAAGGAGAAGAGCAAGAGTGTGAAACAGACTTGTGACAAGTGCAGCACCATCATCTGGGGCCTCATCCAGACCTGGTACACCTGTACAGGTAACTGCTAACCCTGACCCTTACCCTGACTCTAACCCACCACAAATTACAAGGGAAAAACAAGACTGAAAAAACATCTTACCTGCGTTAATCAGTTGAGCTACTTAGAGTTATATAAGCTTATAGGAACGCTGTATAAAGTGAGACTTCTTTAACTACTAGTAAACCACCCGTAAGCTATGGACAATTTAAATAGTTATTATGAGCAGGACTTTCTATATGGTCTTCGTAATTAAAAGGCCAGTTGCATAGCATACTGCATCACTATCAAAACAGGGTTGGACAGGTCAGTCCCTGGGTGTTTTGTTTTACTGTGTATGCATACCGCTTTCTTGGCCAGGGATCACATGAAAAACAAATATCAGTGTGGCAAACAGCTCCTCTAGCAGTGCCCAATTCAGTGTGTAGTATGGGGGATAAAGGTAAACCCCTTACAATGCTACTGAGTGGACAGGTAGGAAAATTAAGGCAAAAGAGAATCTATGACCTATGTGATGATTTAATATCTAATAATCTGACTACATATTGTTTGTAAAAATATGCAATCATAAATTACCATGATATGCTGGAAGTTCTTAGAAAAGGTAGCTAATCTTTCGTCACAAGCCAAACATTTAAAAGATCTTATGTTTCACAGCCTATGTTATCCTCAATGCTCCTCATCAGGCAAGTCCAGAAGACAAGGGATGGTGTAGCAACCCGGGAACTCAGGGATGACCAGTCTGGTCACTTCGATTTACATATGCGTATGTGCCTATATCAGTTATCATAAGCGCCCATAAGGTGTAGGTCATTTAACACGAACCATACAGTAAAATGGCATGTGTTCCTGGAGCTACACAGAATGTTATGATGCCCACAACTAAGGGATGACTAGTCAATGTCAGTGTTCCTGGGCCTTACCAGACTGCTTTGAAAATCCAGGACTCAGGGATACCAAGTCTGGTCGCTTAGACTTATGTGTGTGTTATTACCAGTAGCCCTACGAGCTTGAGTATGAAGATGAACGAGGAATGCCGTAATAATCTATATTCCAAAGTAACACAATTTATTCCAATTAAGTAATGAAGTTATAATACAAAACATAGTTACATACCAACATGATCCAATGTCAACCCAACTATTCTGCAAGTCTACTAAGTATACCATAAGTGTTTAAGACACTATAGAATGAAGGTGTGCTAAGAGCTTCTGTTAACGATAGACTCCAACTAAGTCAAGCTTCCCTATTTATCCCACCCAGGCAGGCCGATTCCAAACTCCCCCATTGCATCTATAATAGGATCACCTCACCTTGGCCAAAACAATGAAAACAAAGAAACCGGCATTCATACATTTACATATATTCAATTTGCACCATCCAAAGCTAGACACACGGTTTTGCAGGATTCTTCATCTGGTAAATATTTACCTGTAACAAATGATACATAACATGTACAGCATTGAAACCTGTTGGAGAGTTCATCCCTTTATGGGACACACATTAAAAGACCAAACATCAGTGAGGTTAATCCAACGAAAGTCATTTTTCTACTTTGTTGATTTGTCCATCCTCACACCAGGTTCATCTGAGCAGATGAGGCTACCTTGGTCCCCACCGTGTATGTCCGTTCCTTTCAGGAAGCAAATAGGCCCATTGGTGTGAGATTAGGATGTCCCACTGAGTTGAGACACCAGATAACACGGCACCTTCACAAACCTTCCAAAACACATCTTTCATTACACTACAATGTGACACACAGCTTCTCTAGTAGTGCAGTATCCATTGAAGTAGCTGTAATTTTTTATTAGTTTCTAATAATCACTGTGGAGGAATTTTGGACCAGTCGTTCATGCTCTCAGTCTGGGTTGTTGAGCATTGAACTTCTAGTTTCAGCTCCTGTTGCATCTCCTCAATAGAATTAGGAATGTTAAATGGGTTCCTCCTCAGCCATTCTGACTTTCTTGTGTGTTTTGCAGCATTCTCTCCCTTCAGCTTATGGAAAGAGGTCCTGATGTTATTCTTCAGAATTCTCTGATAACAGAACCCATTCGGGGCGGCAGGTTGCCAAAATCCAAACTTGGATCCAATTAAGAAGTTGTAGCGGCACCTGAAACGAGCAGTTCATACTGGAAAAAAAAAACCTAATGTCGCTAAGTGGAGACAGTTACAGGAGAAGTGTTAAGTTGCAGTCACTAACCTGTGTCCCCTTTACCCTCCAACAGGTTGCTACTACCGTTGTCATAGCAAGTGCCTGAACCTCATCAACAAGCCATGTGTGAGGTCAAAGGTCAGCCACCAGTCTGAGTATGAGCTCAGCATTTGCCCGGAAGTCGGGCTGGACCGGCAGGACTACCGCTGCGCCGAGTGCCGCTCGCCTGTGTCCCTGAGTGAGTGTTTGGCGACCCATTGGGCACCGTGCCGGAGGGCCAGTAACACCACAACTCACTCACTGTGTTGGCAACCTCTGGCGGCCAGTGGAACGCTGTGCAGTCGATAGCCTCTCTGACTAGACACAATACAGTCTGGTGTGATTGAACTCTTGGTCATCCGTAGCCGTTATCTACGCTCATAGAACCGATACGGAGCATACAGTCACGTCTGGTTCGGGGAGTTAAATCAGCTTTGCTAGCGTGTGATCATTAAAAGTTACAGCAGTCTACTTGCCAGCATTTTCCCCCCTGGGAGATTTATTGAGAGTAAATAGCAAAAGATCTGCTAAATTGTGGTGTCTCATTGAGTTGTATCGTATTGTGGTGAGGTGTTATTATGCAGGGTTTGTTGCATGGTTTGTGTTGTGTGAGTGAGTTGTGTCGGTGAGACTTCCATCAGTGGGTTGTGGGGCGGTGGGACTTGCTCATGAAGAGTTGTTGCATGGAGTTACAGTGTCTCACCTGGCCCATGCAGCAACCGTTGTGTTGTCCTGTAGGGGGCGTGCCGAGCGAGGCCCGGCAGTGTGACTACACGGGCCAGTACTACTGCAGCACCTGTCACTGGAATGACACCGCGGTGGTCCCGGCGCGGGTCATCCACAACTGGGACTTTGAGCCACGCAAGGTACATAACAGGGACACACTGTCAGTATTTGGGTTGATTTTTATGCAGAATCAAGAACCTGAACAAACATCACATTTAATCTTATCTGACTTAGAGCATACATTTTAAAAAGCTAGGCGAAACAACTATGAAACAAGCTATAGTAAGTACATTCTACGAAATTAATTATCGGCAATAGTGCTGGAAAATAGACAAAACTAAGAAAAAACATAGCAAGCGTTAAGCTAGTTCATGAAGCAACAGACTTCTCACACTGCTGCTGGATGACAAAGTGCTCGACATGCAAGAGCATGGGATATTCTGCCTGGGTGTTGGGCTCCTGAGATGCTCGTTTCTGGAGTGGGTAACATATTATTTGCAGTGGTAGTAAATACAATAATGTCATGTTAATGTGACAAATCATAATGTTTCGATATTACAATCTATTTCTCCCTCACCCATTGATTTATTTGAAACATTTTAGAGCCTGGCTGAGTGTTATGAGCTAGCAGTGGCTGTATCCCACAGCCGTTAAACTGCCCACCACTTAGAGAGCGGGGAATCTTGGGAGTTGTAGGAATTGACTCATACGGGGATTTCAGAGCATCAGGACAATCAGAGATAGATGTATGGACTTGCAAATGGAAATGGCCTAAAGCAACCAAACAACTGTATAAAAAACAGTGAAGTTGTACTTTAAACGCTATAAACCTCCGGTTTGAACAGGAATACTGCAAAGCCCAGTCGCTTCTTGCAATTTTCCAAGGAAGGTAAATTTGATTCTCTGGAAACTATTAAACCTAGTCCTGATTTGTTGATTTGTATAGTGTGCATTGGTATTGGTGTATAATAGGATCCTGTTCTATATCTGAACAAGGAAGTGAAAAGCAAACTTGAAACTGGGAAATGTTTACTGGCTGATCAGTAAAAAACTGGGGGGAAGCAGATGTGAAAGACATTTGACTGTCTGGAACCAGAATGAGGTACTCCACCTTGTCTCTTTGCAAGTGACAGGTGGAATGTCCCCTCTGTTAAAAGAAATATTAAAAGATGCTAACAACTGCATTTATGTTTCCAAATAACTGGTGACAAATAAGCCAAAAAAACAGACCGTCTCGATGTATCGACCATTCCTTCCAGTCAGATTCTATGATACCAGTTTAGTTTACGTTGATCAGTCTACACAATGTATTTTCAACATTGGTTTTTTAGTACCTGTGTTTGACTCTTTGTACTCTGGGCTCTGACGGTTTAACCCTGCTCTTTGCTCAGGTATGTCGTTCTTCCATGCGTTACCTGGCACTGATGATTCCCCGGCCTGTACTAAAGCTTAGGGAGGTCAACCCACTGCTCTTCAACTTCGTGGAGGAACTAGTGGAGATCAGGGTGGGTGCCAATATACAGTACATCAGTAACATGAATTATGAATGAATTCAGTGTTTTTGTCATGTAAAGGAATTCAAATGCGACTAGCCTTTAGTTTTTTTCCTTCTATACTAGCACACAGTAGAACAGGCTTTTGTTTTTAGGAGTTTCCCCACCAGTCAGCAGTTCCATGTGTATTCTCTATATTCAGTGTGTTTTGTGGTTTTTGAATACTGACTCAGATAACCAGCTGTTTCTGTCAGTGGGAGATTGGAAGGGTCTGGAAGGAAAACAGTAGTTAGATGAGCTAGTTTAGTCAGTTACATGAAATATTGACCTTAGAAATAGGGATGCGCCTATATATGACGCCAGAAATCAATTTCTTTCAAATGGCTGATCATTTCTGACCTATTGTGCCTTTGTTTGCTTTTTTTTGTTGCTGGACTCATGTCCTGTTTGAATTGTTTTTATTCAATCTTTGTTGCAGTTTTGTACATCCAGGCATTGTATAATATACAATTACAGAAAGAGAATGTATTTATTTTATTATTATATATAATTGAATTATATTTATCATTTCTTATAACGTTTATAATAGTTTTTTATTAGAACATACAGAAAGATAGCTTTTGCATGATTGAATTTGCATTTGTTGAAATTAGAAGCATCATCTGAATGTATATTGTTTTATAGTGTCCGTATCAACATCTGGCAATTGTGTTATCTGCAATCGGTATTGGCCACAAATGGACTTATCAGTGCATTCCTAAAGAAAATTAGAATTTGTTGTGTGATTGTCACATAATGTTGTGGGAGGAGTGACTAGGTTGTGTGTAATGGTCTTCTACCCTGCAGAAGCTTCGTCAGGACATCCTACTGATGAAGCCTTACTTCATCACCTGTAAGGAGGCCATGGAGGCCCGTCTACTACTGCAGGTCAGGAGGAAAATGCTTCAGATCTCCTCACAACATGATCACAACACCCGACAAAGTGCATGAAACTGCAGAAGGAAGTCATTGCCTCAGTTGCTTTAAGAGAAATGCAGAGTGTTATCCAGGTCATACCAAGGCCCCCCCCCCCCCCGAGGACGAGTAATATGGGCTTTGTCAAGCTGAGGGGCATGTACAAATGCACATCGCCACCTGGTTGATAGAAAGGGGCTTAAGACCAAAAAGGTAATCTGGATAGCAATGATAGGAAAGACCAGGTGAGGATAAGACAGAGCCAAGTCATGTGGTGTGTAGAGAGGAGGGCCTAGAACCAAGCCCTGGGGGACACCAGTAGTGAGAGTCAATGAAGCAAACGTAGCTCCTCCGTTTGACCTGGTTGGAGCGACCTGCCAAGTAGCATGCAGAGCCTGAGACGTCCTGTCCTGAGAGGGTGAAGAGGGATCAGATGGTTCAGGGTCAGATGCAATGAATAGATTGCAATAGAGAACAGCTTCCTACATCTAACAGCTGTTGGAGTTTGTAGTGACATGTCAAAATACTTGACTCAATTAACTCTTAAAAAAACAATTGCTTATTTAGGCAATATTCATATTTACACATTTACACTTATCAACATTGCGAGGTGGTGTAAGCCTACACGAAACACAGATCTTCTTTAAAGTGGATCTGAAACTCCCCTATGGAGGAAATGAATGGTGTAAGAATGAGAAAAGAGAAAATCCGCTTTTCCAGTTTTGCCACTAGGTTTTATGGGGGTTGTGAGTCATACTATTTCAGTCAGCTGGAAAGCATCTGGGAGTAACCTGTTTTTGATGAGGCCACGACGGACGGTCTGTGCTGTGACAGCGCCACCCTCTGGGGTTTTGACGAATAAACCATTCCGATATAACAATAGGCACGGTATTGCAAGGCGTCTGATAAAAGAGAGCAAAGGCATATGCAATTTAGCCATGTTTCTGTTAGGATCTGTTTGCTTTTTGCGAATGCTTTTAATTTGGCGGGATTGACTGTAGGTTCAATTGTTTCTCAAGGGTAGTGGGTGACAGTTATCCGCCTTCGGCAAACTATTGCAATCAGTAGGTTTAATATTAAGATAAGTAAAGAGAACCTTTATCCTCACAATTTATCAGAAGATCAAGTAAACTAATGTGACATATGTAAAATGTTAATGTAAGAATTAAACAAAATAATGAATGTAGCGTTTCCATATGTTAATGTTCAACAAGAACCTTATTTTAGATGATAAATATGTAGCTCACATACAAAATACTTAAATACCAATTTAGGCTGTGACATTAGTGTTCTGACTTTGGTTACTGGGGTCATATATTTCTTGTTAATGGTATTATCAAGTAGTTGTTTTTGATACTGATTCATGCGATTTGTCCTGTCGATGAGCATCATCCACACATCCATGTCAGCAGAAGGGGTCAGGACTGAAGGGTTGGATTCTGCATCCAGCAAAAATGATTTTTCATGCTTGGGTGAATTGTAAGATGATTTAACATCATACCAACACATTTTTTCCACAAGTCTGCAATATTCCTTAATAAAGTTCGGATTGACTGAAAGAACAAATAACTCTTATTTCTGAAAGTAGTCTAAGTTATTCATTCAAGATGTCAGGAGTCTGGGAGCTGAAAACTTCCCTTAGCCAAAGGTTTATAAAGAACTTCAACGTGTGTACAATAACTTTGATACTATCTCAGTTGTGTAGGCACAGCAAATAAAACTTTATTAAGGAGACATGGGCTTAATAACCTCTAAATGAATAATGAACAAAAGACATTCAGTCTTGTGGGTTCTGGGAGCATGTGAACTTGTGGGTTCTGGGAGCATGTGAACTGTCTTGTCTGCCTCTGTTAAACGTTTCTTCTTACCCTTTTGGGTCTGGCATCCAGCAGTGCGTGTGACCATGACCACTTGTCCATGTGCATGAGCCCAGTCTCTGTTTGGATAAACACAACGGGTTTGGAAAGCAGATGGTCAAACTGGGGTGGGGAGAAGTAAACCCCCCCTCTGACCTTGATGTTCATGTGCATTGTGACTTGCAGTACAGGTGTGAGAGAAAGGGCTGTTTCTGCATTCATTGGATCTACAATGTGATCTGGGGACGTATTCACAAAATATTTGATCTTTCCACTAGGAGAACTCCTAAACAGCACTAAAAGATCCTAGCTAAGAGTTTCCTCTTAAAACCTATTCACAAAGCTGCTAAGGCCAACTTTTACTAAAGAATGGGGAGAAATCTTTAGCTAGGAGAAAGGGCGGGGTTGACCCCGTTGCTACGGATGATGTCGTGTTCCACGAACAAGCTTACTTACTATGCCCACAGTGATTGGCTGATAGGGGAGGGGTCTGTCAGTGAATTCATAATACTGTTGAAGAATGCATCATGTTACCATATTGAAATAAGATATTCAAATAAAATGTAAGCTTATTGTCACTGATTAAACATGAAACCAACAATGATATACTGACTGGTCAAGATATGTTCAGCTAATTGTCAGCCTCTTACATGTCTGGCAGCTTGCAAAGAAATGCACATTCATCTTTTGATGGTGCAATAATGTGTCCCATCTATAGCACCAACTACACCGGGTTGTCCAAATATGGCCATGAAGTCGGCTTTGTTTCTTTGTAATCGGCGAACATCATGAGAATACCGAATGATTTGTCACATGATATGTGGTCTGGGGAGGGCATTTATTGTTTGATGTAATATTCAACTGACAGATGACTGAGATATACGCAGTTCGTTTGCGCTGCATTTTCCCTGTGGCGAGGTAGCGTAGAGTTGTCACAACCTTGATGTCCAATGTTATTGGGTTGTTTCTGTTTGTTAGTGAATTGACTGCATCAATGACTAGCTCTACTATCATCATAATACCTTCGCGATTAAGGTAATACCTTTTTAAAAGCTCAGTATCATTAAATGTTTCTGAAACGTTGACCTGATTATGAGGCGGATTGGCGGTAGCAGCCCTTTTAGGATTGTTTGTGACTTGGTCTTAGTGATTTAGGAGTCCTCTTGACTACTCCTAACTTTTTACAGATTTAGGATCTGGTTTTAGCGCTAAAACGCTTTGTGAAATACACTTAGACCTCAAATTAGGACTGACACGTCCATTGTTTTTAAGAGTTTCTCCTAAATTAGCAAGTTAGGAGCTACTTTTAGCCTTAGGATGCTTTGGGAATACGGCCCCAGATCTTCATCTCAACCCTCATAATATATTAAGTGAAACTAATTCAATAAATAACAGAACAATAACATTAAAACCTTTTGAGTAAATTAAGCCACCGTTTTTTTTTTCTTAGTTTAAAAAGGTATGCCATATTGATCAATCAGCTCAATAAACTGTATTAAAATAGTGAAAAGTTTGTCCTATGTTCTTTGCCTACACACCTCAAACTTGTTGGATGGGTTTTGGTGTTTGTTTGTAGTGTGTTCTGTTTTCCCCAATACTAAATGAATGGTTAGTGACATCGACAGCTGTATATTCAGTTAACTCAATCCCTCTGAACTTCCCTTTCTCTCTCAGCTTCATGATCGCCAACACTTTGTGGAGAACGATGACATGTACTCGCTTCAGGATTTGATTGACATCTCCAGTGGTAGACTCAGCTGCTCTCTCACAGAGATCCACACTATGTTTGCCAAGCACATTAAACTGGACTGTGATGTGAGCTTCATATACATTTCTTTACTCATGAACAATAAATATTGGAACATAGGAAGTGTTGCTGGGAAGAAGACCGAGCAGTAGCCTGTGTTACTGATCAGCCCCTTGTCTCCTGATCTGTCCCTTTCTGCAGCGGTGCCAGGCCAAAGGCTTTGTATGTGAGCTGTGTAAGGAGGGCGACATCCTGTTTCCCTTCGACAGTCACACGTCCGTGTGCCACGAATGCTCTGCTGTCTTCCACAGGTCAGTCTGCAGCCACATCAGATCAGCAGTGGGTGCTTCCCTTTTTGGATTATTTTCTATTTAATTCCATGTAGTGAATATAAATTGCTTGGTAACAATAGTTATTTAGCCAGCTAACTAGCATAGCTGTCTATACTATACTTACCCACTATAGCTTAGAAAAGCCTAACAGTAATGAACACAAAACAGCAGACCTTTGATATTAGAAACATAACAGCTTGACGTCTTTGACCAATCATGTTAGAGTATTTAAGCAGGGTAGTGTAAATCCATGTCTGCAGGTACATTGTGTTGTGTTTAAGGTGAACCCCAAAGCAGGAAGTTTGACATTTTGCCCCTAAAATCCTGGTCATGTCAGGAATGGTGGGGTGGGACTTTAGGTAAGGGGACAAGAATCATCCGGATAGAATTAGTTTGGCCATTAGAATGGTATGTTGTAGGCATAGCCAACTCTAGTTTATTCCCTCATCTTTTTGGTATGCTAGAACAGTGACTTCTAGAGCAATTTTCAAAATTGTTGAAGTGGAGTCTGTTGGAGCTTCGCACCTACTACTCTTCCCTAAGTCCAGCGACTGCTGTTACCGGCAGCAAACCTAGCAAGCTAGCCTGTCCAAATTAGGTACTGAATATTCCAAATCAACAAGTTTCTTCACAAATGTTTTCTCCACTTTAATAGTTCCACTTTAATAGTTTAATAGTTTCTCCACTTTAATAGATAATTCTGTGGGTGGGTGGGTGTGTGTGTGTGTGTGTGTGTGTTAATCCTTCTTTTTATTGCAAAAAAGGGGGATGAAAACATATTATGTGCAATATAATAATTGGTTGACACTTGGCACATTTCCTTTGTGATGTTTCTCTATAGGGACTGTTACTATGACAACTCCACAACTTGTCCAAAATGTACCCGGATGACAGAACGCAAGAACGACGATCCGCCAGATCCGAAAGATGCATAGCCCTGGCGGTCCAACCCTGTCACTGTGACTGACACAGAGAAATAGAATGACTGACAACCTAGGAAGTAGCAGTGACCTTGGTGTTACAGACCACACTATCAAAGGATTCTTCTGACAGAAACATCACTAGCTTTTCCTCTCGGTCTCTTCTCTGCTCTTTCTGCCTCCTCTGTGTCTTGTTTTGCGGGGATGTTTTTAAGTTTCTTTGTTCCAGTTCAGAACACTACAGAAGAGGGTAGCATGAACCTAGTTTTTAATATGATCCGGGAATGAAGCGTTGTACTCTGAGGCTGGCTATGTAACCTGCAGAAAGGACTCCCTGATCACAGCCTGTGTGGATACCGGTGTGAGTGACTGTACTGTATGGCTATCATGTTGCATGCAGGAATTGTAATGTGAGTCACATAATTGTCTTCAGCTTAACAGATGTCACAACTCTGAAGTAGGAGGTGTTTAAATTCCAGATTCATCCTTATGTAACAAGGTTGAAAATGTACCATAAGCTTGCTCTACAGTTAGAAGTGTTAACACTACCAGTCTGTGGAAGTGGAAACAGAAAATGTGTGTTGCAGGACAGAGGACCACTGTTTTGAGTTTGGGGCAGTCAGAAGGGAGGGAGGGGGACTTGCTAAACAACAACATGGTGTCCATTTCCCTAACAAATCAATTTAACAAGACTGCCATTCAACCTCAGGCCTTAACTGACCCATAACAAGAGTAAGCTGTTTAAGTTCTGTCCTGTTGTTAGATGGTGGGCCATATAAAAGACAGTGTCAATGACATTTGTGTTTTCTGTTTTTGATTGAAAACAAAATATGTCTGAAACACTTCGGGGGTGGGGGGTGCACTTTATGTAATGTGCTGGGAAGATAAATGCAGTGCATTTTTCGAATTACAATAATTTGGAAATGACAGGAGAGTGAAGTGAATGAGAGAATATTATGCACTGATTTACCGACCCACTGCTAGGTATTTTGTGCTGCAATGGTCAGAACTATAATTATGTGCATTTACCCAACATTGATCCAGGAATCTATTTACAGTATTTCTGTTTGCAGCCCGCCTCAAAAGGATAGCACATATACTCAGTGGACAGTTTATTAGGTGCACAGCCTGAATTCCCCAGAACATGGATTCTACAAGGTGTTGGAAACGTTCCACAGGGATGTTGGTCCATGCTGATGCAATAACATCACATAGTAGATGTGAAAAACAGCCATACATTCATGTTGCATACAGTCCATTCCATCTCATCAAAGATGCCCTTGTGGATTGTGGTCTGAGACTGTAGAACCAGGATTTATCAGACCAGATAGTGTTTTTCCACTCAATGCTTCAGTGTTGATCATGTGTCTGCAGAAGCTGCTACTGTTTAGTTGATAGGAGATTAAACTTGTGGTTGTCTGCTGTAATAGGTCACCAGTGATAAGGGCCAAACAGATTTGCTGACCACTTTTGTAAAATTACATTATTATGTGGCCCGTCTGTTAGCTTGCATGATTCTTGCCATTCCCCATCGACATATCTCATTCATGTGCTGTTTTCACCTACAGGACTGCAACTGACTGAATTGTTGTCGCTCCAATCTGTTTGTTCCCTAGACATCCATAGTCGTGTGAAACCCCAGGTTGACGTTTGTTTCTGAGATATTGGAACCAGTGCTCCTGCACTAATGACCACTGCAAAATGTTGCTAATCCTGACACTTAATTGAACAGTACCAGAATGCCTTTGCCGGTATGTTTGACGTATATTTCAAGCCATTGTCGTGTGGCTCACAGTAGGGGAGCGACTCATTTCTGTGAATGGTCTTATGCACTTAAACTGGCCACTGAGTGTATTTATTTCAAGAGATAAGAAAGCTGATTAATGATCCCTTTGGGCATATGAGTGTAAATATTGTCTGAAAGTTATGTTTTTAAATAATGAGTGTTCGGCTGTTATCCTTCAGCATGTGTCAATTAAATGATTTATTTGTATATACAAAAAGATCATCTGCATGATTGTCTTAACATGCAAATGTAATGTTTCTTGTATTAGTGTATATCCTAAAGACATGAATTGTGAGATTGTGTAAAGGTAAGCATTAATAAAGTATTAATACATTCTAAAGTGTGCAGTTTTAAGATGACTGTGGCAGCTATGCCAATGTAGGCTTGGCTGTAGGACTGACAGAAGCCATATTTCAAGACTGAATCAGAATAACCGTTATTCAGTAAATACATCTACACATACTCTGTAGTCTGTAGTCTTTCTTGGTGTAATGTTGAAGCTAATGGGAGACAACATATGAGGACAGAATACACAGTACATGCATACTTGACAATTACATGCTATGGGTGGTGAGCATACTGTATAAAATCATGTGGTATGGCCCAGGCTATAATCTCAAATATTCTAATTTGGCCGAGGTGGGAGTGACCTACAGAGTATTTATGATTTCAGTAATCGTTCAACTTGACCGCTTCTTTCCATGAATCTCATAGTAGTAGTACTAAGCAGTAACAACCCTTCCCCCGAATGTCCAAGCTTCACCTATTTTTATTCTAGAGTTTAGTACATAAACTAGAGCTGTAGGTACGTTACTAGTGCACGAAGTTTCGCTGTGCCTGTAGCCAAAATTATCCTTAGATGCTGAGTCCAAGTAGTTCAGAATATCTGTGCAGTGTGAACTTGTAGACAAGACTAGCAGGCAAAAGCATTTAGGTCCCGGTCTCCAAATACCTACAAGTCTGATATGGGAGTCACGGATCTTGTCGTTCGACGCACATTGACCACAGCACTCATCTAAACTTCGCTTGTTATGATATTCACCGATCGCAAAGCAGTAGCTGGTCCTTCGAAGGACCCGAGGAGGTCGTTGTTGTGCACGAACATAAAAACAATTAAGTTATAACATTTCCTTTAACTCGAATTTGTTAAATGTCCTTATCGATATTTCTTATGTATTTTAATAAATAATGATTAAGATTATTTGGGTAAATTGGTAATAAATTTCACAAATGTTTTACTTCCGGCTTATAGATGGCTTGGATTCTAGTCAGTAGTAAATAAATGACGGCGCAATCTTTAGCAGGCATAGACTCAACTGTTGAGTCGGCTAATGCCGGTTGGCTCGGAATCGAGTTACTTCATCAGCGGGGAACTCAACCTGCTGCAACCGAAATATGGTTCGCATGATGGGGCTGCTTTTAGTGAGTGTTGGGCCCCTTCGAAACGTTGTTCTGGCTTGGGGCAAAAGCTATGCGACCCATCCTGCAACTTTTCGTCAAAGTAGCGCGTTATCAAAGGTACGATGACTTTTGTCTTTCATTGTTCAAGTAACAGTCTAATGTCTTGGTTAAAACACTTTTTACAAGGGAAGTGGACAAAGTGTAATATTTTCTAGAAATGTGAAATGTAATGACACCTTCCCTCACTAATTAATTTAATGCAGACTTGTTGTGCTTTAGCCTCTGGAAGGGGGCGCGTGAGCTGCAGCACGTCTGTGGGAAACGTTTAGGCAAATTGATGCCCTATCCTCCATAAGTTCACCTGTTTATTACCAATTACAGTAATTCATTGTATAACATGATATGTTGATGTTTTATTCAATAAATATCTAAGTACTTTTCTATTTACTTTTCTATATTTTGTCTATTCTATATTTTTTGAGTAGGCCTCATCATTTGCAACAATAGCACCTAATACAGATCAATGTAAATCTGAATCTTAGTAGGCCTATATTGCATAAAAAGTAGACTGAGTTATTCCAATGCTGTGCTCCCTTTAGTGTTCCACATTGAGCCAAATCCAGACACTGGGATTTAATCACTGCACCTTCACATTGGCTCGATTACTAAGTTCCAAACCCCCAAGAGGTAAATCACTACTCCTTCAGGATATGTTGTTATTCAGGGAAATAGATATGACATTTTCTCCAATCTCTGTGCTTCTTTGATGTTTTAATTCCTTTAGGTTTTGAGAAGTTTTTCCCAAAAAGTGAAAACACCCCAGGAGTCAACCAGTCATCTGAAGAGACACAAGGTATGACTGATGAGTCAATATCCTGCCTGTTTTTACTGATCAAACCTGGGAATTCAATAATGGACAGGCAGTTGTCTTTTTGATTTAATTTCCTATGTCATTTTCCTTGTTTAGATGAGAAGAACAAAGACACAGAATCTCAGTGCTGCAGAAAAAGGGGGCCAAATGAAGGTGATGACAGAGAGCGAGAAAGGAAGAGAGGGGGAAGGAAGGGTGAATCAGACTGGTGGACACGGTTCCAGGTCTGTTTCATTTATCTAAATGCAAAATTAGGAACAACAATTGAATTAATTTAAAACACTCGGTCAAAGACGAGAATCACTGTTCGAACCATGACAGATAACTTTTTCACAAAATGTAACCATACAAAGACCAAGAAATGATTAGAAATGGTTGAAGTTAAGGCAAAATTACACATTTTAGAAGTAATGTTTTTAAATATTGAGTCCTTAGTATGAATCTGAAAAGAGAGACATGTTTGAATGTATCTGTTGCCCCCTAGGTTTATGTACCACTTATGAAGCATATTTTGAACTTTTATTATTCAAATATATACAATGCCATCTATTGTGAGAAATATTGTTTTCTGGCTGTATCGCCCAATCCTAATAAGAACAAGCGATATATTGCTGTCACAATTATGACATATTAAGTTGACGATTAATTTGGCACACAAATTATTGCGATTAACGTTTTAATTGTCTATATTGTTTATTTTATGCCACTATTATAGTGTATCATAGTGTAAGACTAATATTACTGTAAGAGTACACGTGGTGGGTCTGGAGATGGTTCTTCAGATGTGTGGGGTTCACGCTTTTGACCGCCAGCTTTCTGGAGCAGATCCGACAATTCGGCTCCTCCAAATAATTGCTTCACTTGGCTTAAAACCGAAATGCGCCCAGAGTGATACAGTTGTATTCGGCTTTGGAACTATCACTAAATCCAAGTTGTTAACGATTGCTCAACACAAAATGCAACCGCAAAGCTATGACAATAAAATGTTCCTACGCATTTTCACCTCTCGCTGTGCTACACGTATTATTATAGGCTTGTTATTTGAAATGGCTAATTCTAAAACTATTATGTAGGCCTTCCCTAATGTTGCTAACCATGATTGGACACTTAGTTGATTAATTCAGTTAAACATGTACAAGGACGATTCATTTTTTACGTAGGCCTAAATATGCAATGGGTCAACAGATATTTCTATATTTACATTTTAATGTGCTTTATTCA
Source organism: Esox masquinongy (assembly GCA_016801175.1). Classification (NCBI taxonomy): domain Eukaryota; kingdom Metazoa; phylum Chordata; class Actinopteri; order Esociformes; family Esocidae; genus Esox; species Esox masquinongy. Next base: position 230 of record JACXGI010000787.1, on the reverse strand, counting down.
ATTGAGAAAATAAGGATGGAAATGACAAAATTTGACTTACAATATTAGTAAAAATATTTTACACATGCTTGTGTGTGGTTTTCTTTTGACGGTCAGAGTTTATACAACAAATAGGCAACTGAAACACATTTGTCTATTAACTAATAATGTTGTGAAATTACATAATGTTGCATTGCAAAACAGTTTTGAACTGGGTTTAAACATACTGAAATTAAGAAGCAAATTACTTC
>JACXGI010000786.1:105207-117235 GCA_016801175.1 Esox masquinongy | reverse complement strand
CAGAGGGTTGACAGAGCTGTAAGTCAGCAGACTCAGCAGGCAGACATAGCACCACACACAGTCAGCCATTACTCTAAATCACAGCCCCCCTCCGTCCTCATCCACCTCTTCCTGCCCAAAGCTCGAGACCAGTGACCTGGAAAATGGCTGCTGTGCAGAGCCGCAGACTGAGCCAAGTGCTTCCCCTCTTCTTCCCCGTCTCCCCACCCGTCCGAACAGCAGAAATATTGAACCAATTACAAGATGATTATCTGGTCAGCATGCCGGCCACGGAGGCCAGGCGAGGAGACACTCTGGGAGTGTGGGCACAGTGCAGCATCCCCAGGTGGCTGCTGAAAGGGAAGAAGCAGTCATTGACTTCTGCTAAGGGGCTGGCATTTGTTCCCACTTTACCCAAGCATTCTGGATATTATACCTGTATTCACAGACCTGTACCTCAGCCCATTCCAACTCAAGACCAATTTGCCCAGGCTTTTGTAATACTTTTTTGTTTCTTTATTTTAATTGTTAAACGTGGTTACACTTCAGTATTGAATGTGCATTCCCTAAAAATTATCTAAAAGTTTGGTAGAAGGGGTACTGTAAGTCTGCATCTGTTTAGCGTAGTTGCGCGATGGACGGATTGGAAACAAAAGCACTGATGAATCAGTCTCCTTGTGCTAAGGTGTTCTTTTTATAGACAGCCTTACAAAGGGCTCATTGACTGATCTGCTCTAGAATTACCTTGTGCTTTGGAATTTGTGTTCAGCCCGGGAGTCCCCCCATTGAGTGTCGTCAGATTATATTGCCTAGTTAGAACCATATTAGGGTATTCTGTCCACGTCGTACCATGTTCTATTGCACAAAACTATATAAAAACAATATATCAGTTGTTTGCACTTATACTTTCCTCCCTCGACCCTAATAAATATATTTTTTTATTTATTTTATTTTGGGGCGACCAATACATCATCCATTTAGTTTCCACTTTCCAAGTTAGACTCAGAATTGGAATAAAAAAAAGGCTAAAGCTTAGGTACTGTATATCTTCATCCAATTCTGCTCTGTATTCGGGCTGTATCACAAGCTGAAGCCTGCTGCCTGTATTTCATGTATGCATGGGGAGTCATATTTTAGCAGTTCGACGAAGACATCAAAGCTGTGCTGTGGAACCACCGTAAATCTCAGGCACTTGGAAGGTGCTTCGTTCGTTACATCACCTACTCTGCCAATAAAGTTTCATTAGAAGGGACTGCATGTGGTTCCTGTTGGAATGGAAAGAAATACTTGTGTAGTCCACATAAACCAAAGCCACTCTCTTCTCTTATCTTGTAGAGTCCTTTCCAACCTGCAAATTGACTTTTCAGAATTAAACTTCAAAATTTCACCAATCCCAAGCCTGCGCTCCTCCGGAAGAAATGTTGAGATTTCTTTTTTCTTAAGCATTGCAGGGTTTATTTAAACTACAAATCCTGCATACGTTGAAATATCCATGGGAGCCAAACATCTGGAAACTTCTGCTTTGTAGAAGAAGAGCATGGTTTTGGCTAACGGGTGTCTGTTTCACATGACCATATTCCTTAGGGGACCTGAAAATATTCTTACTGTAATCACCACAAAGGTTGCATTGACCTCAATGGTTGCATACCAACTGGCTCCTGTTCCCTTTATAGGACATTCTATGCTACTTTTCACCAGGATCCATCGGGCTGTCAAGCCAAGTGGTCACAACGCCACAACATAGGGAGGGCCCATAGATGACGAGCAATATGCAACTTATCAAATATAAATGCTCTCTTTAAAACAGGCTCATGTCTTTTTCATGAATCAGGTGAATGGTATGGTTCATCCCTGCTGGCCCGGTGGTCTGGATCAGAGTATACCTGCTAGCGTGGTATCACTGTGATATCCAAACTAGTTTCCTGAAGAGAAGTCCACCAGGCCCATCAGTGAAGTGTCTTCATGTCTATCTGTTTGTTATTTATGTATTCATTTATGGTTTTATTTGTTTGCTTTGTTATAGAATACTTGAATGTGTTTATATTTTTAAGGAATATTATAATGTTTTCATTTATTTAACTACTGTATTATAAAATACTGTAGTATAAAGTACAATACTATCCTTCAAACGGTAGTTTTTCTAGAACGTGTAGTACTGTAGAATGTTGTAGTATACTGTACTATCCCTATATTGTGTGGTACTATATAAAGTTGTGGTATACTGTAGTATTCCTCGATTGTGTACTGTAGTACTAAATAATGTCGTAGCACACTGTAGTATCCCTGGATCTTGTATTGTAATGAATGGCAAGAAATCCTGTGAGTTTACTTGATTAAATGTTTTCATTGTTTGAGAGTTAGTCAACAGCCACCCATTTCCCATGTGCGGCAACCATTAATGACAAACCTGAATGCCAAGGATGGACCGGACATTTTCCGGGATCTTCAGGGAATACCACAGGGTTGGAATCCTCTGGACCAAGATATGTGAATAACCTGGGAATGTTGTGCAACCCTACACCGCACACAGGAGAGCAGACCAGAGACGATCATGAACCAGCCTGTGAAGGCGATGGGCCGGGAATAATGTGAGAGGACAGGAAGCCTGTTTTGTGATGTCGATCCCCTCCCCTTTGACACAGATGTAGGTGTACGGCCTTTTACTGAGAGGATTGGGGTCAGGTGTCGGCCAATGTTGGGTGCGCGGGGCGAATGTCAGAACACAGAAGAGACAACCACTTTCTTCTTGTGTTGTCTTACTGTCTGCACTGCTTCACTGGCTCTGCCTGTCACCACGCCAGTCCTGACCATGTGACTCGAGCCTGCGGATTAGAGACAGCTTCTTACACCCCGGGACTGTACTCTTGTCCAGGGCCAGGAAGCCAACAGAGGCTATTGAGGGGCTATACAAAAAGGCTCAAAATAAAAGCTATCCGTTTATGTACCTAGGCAAAACCTCTTTTTTCAAATCACATTTAGGTGTCATGGCAGAAACAAAAACATAAATAGTGGTCAGTTTTTAGGGGTGAAACCGAATCCCCTCTTTTGAGGTTGAGTATATATTTCTACGCAACCATTGGGGGTTTTACGGTGTGAATTCAGGAGGAAAGTCATAGAAAGAATCATAAGGCTGTACACTTCCTGACAGCTGGTGTCTCAGACACACTCTCCCCTTGAGACACGCATCTCCCAAGTTGCATCTTAGATGCTTCATCTCAATTAGCTGCATAAACGGAGCATGATTGTTTAGCAACCTGTTTGTGAAACAGTGGTGCCTATCATATTAGGGCAAGGACACGTTTGGTGGCGGCTGGTGGCTGTCTGTTTAAGTATTGTATTTAACTCGGTGGCAGCTGAGGCCTCTTTGTGGTTTGTTTTGTGATATAAAAAAAACATAAAAAACAGAGAGAGTTGAAGATTCAGACACATCCCCCCAAATCTACACCTCCCCAAACTGTTCTGTTTTTAATCACAGTGCTAACGCAATCAGTAAGTTTTGAGCGATACATAAATGTGATTGGATTAGAGCTCATCCAGCCCATCCACCCAAGCTGGTGCTAAGCTTTGGCCTAAGCACTGGCCTCTGTGGGACCCATGGCTGCTGTCAGTATGCAGACTGACTATGGACTGAGTCCTCCTTTCCCATTCACAGATCTATCATGGCCAGTAACGTTTGTTCTCGTTGGTGGGAATTGATGGATCTTTGGAATCATGGACACCTTTCATTAACATGACACCCTCGCTGGTGGAGTGGACACCTTTCATTAACGTCACACCCTCGCTGGAGCAGTGGACACCTTTCGTTAACATGACACCTTCGCTGGTGGAGTGGACACCTTTCATTAACATCACACCCTCTCTGGAGCTGTGGACACCTTTCGTTAACATGACACCTTTGCTGGAGCAGTGGACACCTTTCATTAACGTCACACTCTCGCTGGAGCAGTGGACATCTTTCGTTAACATGACACTATCACTGGAGCAGTGGACACCCTTCATTAATGTGACACCCTCACTGGAGCAGTGGACACCTTTAGTTAACGTGATACCCTCACTGGAGCAGTGGATAATTTTAGTTTACTTGACACCCTCACTGGAGAAGTGGACACCTTTAGTAAACGTGACACCTTCACTGGAGCAGTGGACACCTTTCATTAACTTGAAACCCTTGCGCAAGGTCGCAATCCCATTCACAAGTTTCCTTTTTTGGTTTTCTCAGTGAAGCCCACTGAAGGAAGACTTGTCTTTCCTTACTAGTAATGATGGGCATAAATTGCAAAATACAATTACATAATACACAAACTTAGTTTGAAAACCAATAACACACAAACTTAGTTTTACCAATACCCCATTTTTGTCATGAGAGTATACAGCTCTGGAAAAAATTAAGAGACCACTCACTACAACTTTTTCTTTCCTTTCCAAAAAAGTTGAAAAGGAAAGTTTTGAGTGAGGAGCAGAAGCGTTCAATTTGCAGTGGTCTGTTAATTTTAACCCTTCTGTTCCTCACTCAAAACCTTCCTTTTCGACTTTTTTGGAAAGGACAGAAAAAAGTTGCAGTGGTCTCTTAATTTTTTCCGGAGCTGTATAAACACATGGAAAATACAATGCAGTGTGGTAATATAAAAGAAAAAATACTAAAGAATAGTTTAAATAGGTATTTCAGAAAAAAAACATATTTCTCCTAGTAACATAGATACTGGACAAATGTTTTTATCTACAATACGTCCACATAATGAGATTTGGGGTCCACAGAGTAGATCGGTGTATCTATCAAGTTGCTGTATATCTGTATTGGTGAAAACGTCTTTAAATGCTATTTAGTGTTTATAATATTCAATGATCAATGTTTAAACATTTTACACATTCAATTGGTTTCAGTAATGACATTTTTAACTACTGAATACATTGCCACAAATTTGTGCATTTCGATTTCAAGAATATTAACAAAGAATATTGTTATAGTTTTCCCATTGACTTGTGAAATGCTTTCCAGATGTTTCAAAAGTACTTGTCATCTAAATTTATTTGGGCAACCTTTCTAAGAACGCAAATAATGTTTTTGGTTTATTGTTTAAACAGTGTCTGAAATTATATTTGGTTATCTCTGCAAAACAATCAAATTTGTGGATAGCCTGTATCCTACAGATCAGATCAAAAAAAGTGCCCTCACAAAGCCCACAACGCTATGAATGCCAAATAGTATGACAAGGACTCCCTGCTTTTCGTGTCCTTTGCTGATAATCCTGTGCCTTCATGAAGCTCGGAGTAGCTCTTAACTGCATCTGCCATAGCAGCAGCACAGACAAGACACTTTGTCAGCATGCACACACACACACATAAACACGCACACACTAGGGCACACCAGCAGATAGAGAGAGCTAGGATGAATAATTGAAGTGTGCATTCTGTACTTTGGTGAATTTTAAAGCTGTATTCTGCAGAGGCTCTAAATGGCTGGGAGTAGGAGAGGTTAATGATTTATGAGCTGCTTTTATCCGCATTGGTTCAGGTCTCTGTCCTGAAGGCACTCTGGGCACTGGGAGGAAAGGGGGGAGATGAGAGGGGTGGGGTGTCACAGCCGAATAGATTTGCCTCCTTGCATTCTCTGTGCGCGTGCGTGTGTGCATCTAGGCTCGCAAGACTGTGGTGAACAAATAAAAGTGCCACACAGGTGAAGACAGTTTGCCAAAGAAAACGTTAATCTGAATGTTTTGCCTGAAGTGCTTGCCCAGTGGAACCCTTTTGCCTTAAATGTTGAGGTGGGATTTATGAGTATTATTTCATCATGCGTAAGCACAAACATGGCGCAAGTTACAAAAGCACAAGACCGATGTGCTTTTGTAACTTACAAAAGCACAAGACCGGACATCATCAGAAGGGAGAGACAGGCAGGAGAGGAAGGACGACAAACATTGATTTCAGCAGCTAAACACGAACAAATAAAAAAAGCATGACATAACAAGAAAATTACAAATAAGGATGTTATGTATGCTTCATTTTCAGTATGTGTGTGTGTGTGTGGCATCAGTCTATAGAGAATTTTAAACATTGATTTTATGCCACTTGTTCTTCATTTTCCAGTGCCAGTATACGTGCTGGTGAATTTCTGTTCCTAAGTAAGGCAGTTAACACTAATTGCATCTGTAGGTTACTTAGCTAAGAACATCTGCTAAATGTCTGATATGCTAAGGTGTCTCGATGCATGGTTTTTCAACAAATAATGCTACAATTCCATAAAACAAAACAGTTTCTCAGTATAGCTATTTAAGTTCAACCATAACACTTGTTGTTCAATTTGTTTGTCTTTCCTGGAACATTAGAATAAGCTTTGTATTGGCTTGATTAAAGAGTCAAAAAAATGTATTAATCACATGAAATTCCATAGTTAATCACTATTAAATGCAATTTATATGCTCAAAATTGACCCTAAAGAAAACGTTTCAACGTTACAATAAAGAACCAAACTTATTGAGCTTGCATTCACCCGACCCACCACAAGTTGTTGCTAGAGTGTGGCAAGACAAGGCACCTTCTCCAAAATCCTACTCAACCATACATGATGGCATTGAGCCAGTTAGGACTGTCTGGGGCATCAGTGATCTGGGCACTGTCTCTATGCCACAACTAAGATCTGAAATTCGCTATAATGCAGCTTTACAGCAAGGCAGTGACTTAGACTACTAATCCATTTGGGAGCCTCGATAATGAAAAACATACTGTGATGCATCTTTTCCCATTTACTGTCCAGCCCTAAGTGAATATTTATTGCAATAACGTAATCAGAAATGTTAATAATAGTAGTGTTATATTTAAAAATACATTATACCCATAACAATAATTGGACATTTTTGGAACTTGCAACAAACACACATTATGAACAGGAATGACATTTACACTATTGGGTGGCCAATAGTAACAATCTGAAAGCCTCACATCCAATAACAAACACCTTCTATCTGGTTGTCACATAAATTATTAAAAAGGTTCCAAATGCAAATGAAGAAATGCCTGAAAAATGTGCCTCTCAACTGAGGTTTCTGTCTACTTTGTCTCAGCTGTATTCTGGCTGACAGATAAGTTCCTCTTATGACAGAGGTTTCTCCCTTGTCTTTCTGCAACATACATTTTCAACAACCCTCTCCTCTCTCTCTCATTCTCTCTTCTCTCTCCTCTCCTGTCTCTCTCCTCTCTCCTCTCCTTAGGGAGTTGATGCCTAAGACCCTAGAGGGACAGATCACCATGGAGAAGACCCCCAGCTACTTTGTGACCAGAGAGGCGCCGGCCCGGATCTCCGCCATGTCCCGGGACACCAAGCTGATCGTAGTGGTGCGGGATCCGGTTACCAGGGCTATCTCCGACTACACGCAGACACTGTCCAAGAAGCCCGACATTCCCACCTTCGAGAGCCTGACTTTCAAAAACAGGACTACGGGGCTCATCGACACATCCTGGAGTGCCATCCAGATCGGTATCTACGCCAAGCACCTCGACAATTGGCTGCAGTACTTCCCCATGGACCAGATTCTGTTTGTGAGCGGGGAGCGTCTGATCAGTGACCCGGCCGGAGAACTGGGCAGGGTACAGGACTTCCTGGGACTCAAGAGGATCATCACAGACAAACACTTCTACTTCAACCAGACCAAGGGCTTCCCCTGCCTCAAGAAGGCTGAGGGCAGCAGCAAGCCCCACTGTCTGGGCAAAACCAAAGGGCGGACCCACCCCAACATCCACCCGGAGGTAGTGCAGAGGTTACGGGACTTCTACAGGCCTTTCAACATGAAGTTTTACCAGATGACAGGACGGATTTTTGGTTGGAATGACTGACTGACTGACTGCCTCAAGTACTGTATGTCAAGTAAAGAACATAGTACGAGTGTGCGCCAGCCACACTACTAAGCATAAGCAATATGTCTGTGAGAGAGAGAGAAAGACTAATCTGTTCATACTGCAAAGCATATTCCAATTCCAGCCGCGTACAGGTGGAATGAGTTGTACAGGGCTGGTGGAAGGATTGTCCCTTAAAGAACATCTTGTTGTTCCAATAGAGAAAAGATAATGTATCTAAATATGTAGGAGTTGCTCCCGGGCACCATCAGAATGAAGTGTCATCTGTTTGGAACCTTCCAGCGCCGCAAAAAGGAAATATGCAGTGCTGTTTTTTGTTTAGGAGGTTATATGAAATCACACAGCGGGGCTTGAGATTGCAAGTCCAGTCAGAATGATTACATGCCATATTTTAAAGCAAGCATAGCTGCTTTTCAAAGATCGCAATTTTTCTAGAAATATATGGAAAATATAAAAACGTGTTATTTATTTAAGATAATGTCCACATGCAGTAATCTTAAAATCCAGACCCTGGGCAACAGTTACAAGTTGTTGTTTTTTTTGTTGAACTCTTGTTGAACATTCATAAAAAAGTATACCACACCGAAATGTTTGTTATGGATTTGTCTAACTTTTTGAAAGTCTTGCAGGTGGTGGGGTCATCAGTAACACTTAAGTTATTTCAATTATTATTTAACTAACACCGTAATTGTGGTAATAAGAACATAGTAAAAATATCAATATTACTATGTAAATGCATGGTAACGGTTGTTGCAGAATCAGCTATTTCACGACTGGTACAAGGAATGTGTAAATACACATTCACTTGCTAAATGTTGTATAACTACTGATGAAATTGTGTAACACTTTGTAACTAATGTTTTGTAATTACATGCTATAAGTCACCTGTTACCATGTTAATAACTCATATCGGAATGTGACCTCAGGTCGCTTCCATCAACACTGCAGGCAATACCAGCTTTAAACATGTTGACCTGTGTATTCATTGTGTTGTTGCTATAGCTGTTACTGCGTTGTATTCAGCATTTCACGAAGGTGTGGATACTACCATGATGTTCTAAATGATAATATCGTGTTTGTTTTGCAAAAAACTAAGATTAGGTGAATGTCTGACACTTTCAGCAAACAGGAAATGTCAGTGAGATTTCTACACATAACAAAATTGGAACAAACAAGATGGAGTTCATTTTGAGTGGCTAGTTTGCATAAACGGTTGTCACAAAAAATTAGCAAGTTTGCCTCTAAACTTTGGTTTCATTTTGCTACGTTCTGGAATGTCTGTCTCGTGATTTTTTGGGTGAGTTGTCTGTTTAAAGAAGACCCACTCTGTTGATGTACTCTAGTTCCTCAATTCCAAAAGAGTGCATCATTGAAAACAGACTTGGTTGCCTAAGGTCTGGATTTCATGACATCACATGCAGTATATACAATAGTACATATCTTCAAAAACTTTCATCTCTGATATCGTCTACCATTATCTTCTCTGGGCCTCTGAAGAGTTATTTTTGTTTGGTACTGTACAACATCAATGCATTTTCTTTGTCATGGTTATTCTTTGTATAATTCAGTCTAATTTGTATATTCTTAACATTGAGCCGGTTCCCACACTCTTTTTCGCTGAGCTTCCAATCCTGTGAGGATTGTTTGTTATTCTGAGGGTATTTTCTCCACATTGAGTTAATGGATATCATTTAATTACAATATAGAAAGATAGACAGAGACAGAGCCAGTATCTCACTCCCTGGAGGTGTCAAGTGGCACCCTATTCCTTATATGGTGCTCTACATTTAGCCAGGTCCCATAGGGATTAGGGTGTCATTTGGGATTCACCCTTGATCAACTGTTTTATCAGCAACCGCCAACTAATGTTATAACGAGATGTCCAGTGGAGCTAAGCAAACATTTCTTCAGATTTCCTCTCTGACATGTGTACTTGTGAACAGAATACGGTTGATGTCATTCAGCCTTCCCTGCCTCGGAGGCATGCCTGAATGGAGGTCTTCCTGTCTTCTGTGTGTCTTTTGAAAGTAACAGTTAAAAAGAGCAGGAGAACAATGGTGAAGTTGTGTTTCTGATTTATGTCTGCCTGGCTACATTGGAAGCTTCCACAAAGACCCTCTGGTCTCAGAGCAGATGTGCCTCAAAGAGACACTCATTCTCATTGTTTTTCCATAGGAGTTCAGGGGAAAATATATGCTTAAGTTTTATGCAATCGGCCATCAACCTTTATCATACTGACATAGTTTGTCTATATAATTTAATGTCACATTGAATTTCTAAAGCACACTTTTAATAAAAGATAAGTTATAAACACGTGGTGAGCGACATCTCTGAAATCCTTATCTTGCCTTTTTGTCAACTATTATTGTTTATGCTTCTGAACAGTCATTGGATGTTTTACATTACAGTCCATTCAGACTCATTTTGATGAGGTCACAGTGTTTCAGTCAGGGACCCACAGAAGGAATTTCACGGGTTGGTTGGTACAACATGGTACTAGTGACATCAGGGTTTTGGGTTTGAATCCCGCTGTGGCCTCCAATCCACAAATGTATACAGACAAGACTGCTAGAGCACTGGGGATATGCATCTGCTGCCTGTAATGAAATACTGTCTTATAATGGTCACAGGTGTAACGGATGACCTTAATTGCTGCATGCTTTGGCCCAGGTGCTCTTAATTCCCTCTAAGTGTTGAAACGGATTATAGGGGAATGTGATTGCCTCCAAGTTACCCTACATTCATAAGCCATATCTCCTTTGCCTGAGGTTCAGCGGCCAAGGGGAAGTGTCAGGTCAGAGGGAAGCATCGTTGTTGGGGCGGACATCTTGTTTGACACTGAGGCAGAGTTATTTCAGAGGCCGAGATTTTACGTTGATTGGCTGATCACTCGAGTTAAAGTTCATGTCGCAGTGCTTTCCATCCACCTGCAGTGAAACCTGTTTGTGTTTGGGTTTTTTTATATCCTTTGTCCATTTGGTGGAAATCTGAATTATTCATGAAAAACGGCAACTAAATAAATGAACCGTGAACTGCCTCTGATTGTCCTTCTGTGTTTTTCCCCTCAGCTTCAAACACAAATGAACCCGTGTTTTTCCACTCAACACCAATACAAATGTAGTCCATGTTAGGAGTGTTTGTCAGAGCTCCCTATGCAATTGGTTTAAATCTATGGTGGTTTATTCAGATTTACGGTATGGAGCATGAGTTCAGTCACAGCCCTCCTGCCGGACTGAGACATTATAGTACGTAACATCTGCTTTTCAGCTTTCCTATGCAGCTTCTCCCATCACTGGGGTGGCTGGCTCCTCTCCTATCTCCACCGGTACACCGTCTCTCATTGTCTCTGCTTATCTCTACCAAGCCTCCAGGACAGGATGGGAAAGGAGGCTCCAAGGATGCTTTCAATCTAAAAGCCTTATTTTTGGACTGCTGGTGTGAGAACTTAGTCCAAATGGCTTGTGTTGAGTTCAGCCTTAAGAGAGTGGTGACTATACTCATCGTGTCTCCCAGCTCTGAATCGCTGCGCTTGGACTGGTTGTTAATGTCTATGGCTTAAGAGGGTGCATAGGTAACTCAAGGCAACTACAGCTTTACGCTCAAAAGGAGTTTCATTTAGTCAATCAATACTGGTTTGTTGGCTACTGGATTGCCGCTAGCATAAGGCTTGGGATTTAGGTGGGATATCAGCCCATTTTGATGTATTTTTTATCTCATCTCTCATTTCCCATCCAATTTTCCTCAAAATATTGTGTTTTTTATATAAACAAGGAAATAATCTCTTCCCACCTCTTCTCCTAGCCAACTGTAATGAAAGCTTGTCTGACACTGTGAGAGACAGTGGTCTGTCAATATGAATGTGTATTAAAAATGTCATGGTCTATTTGGCAAGGAAGTCTTGTATCTTACACTTACACCACTTAGAAATATAAACAGAATACAATAAAATAAGACAATTTACTAATGAATGAAACACAAATAAAAACACATATAGGCTTGGCTCTAATGTAGCATCTGTCTGTTCCACATTGTAAATTGCCCATAGTTGTCTAAAAGCTTTTTAGAGGCTGTGCAGACTACCCTTGCTTGGAAAAACTCTCTCTCTCTCTCTCTCTCTCTCTCTCTCTCTCTCTCTCTCTCTCTCTCTCTCTCTCTCTCTCTCTCTCTCTCTCTCTCTCTCTCTCTCTCTCTCTCTCTCTCT
>JACXGI010000786.1:53582-99719 GCA_016801175.1 Esox masquinongy | reverse complement strand
CACATACGGATAACAATCTGCACCAGACAACATTACAAATGTCTGATGAATGCATGGATCAAAAAGACAAAGGCCTATAGTACTATATGAGGGATTGATGGATGGACTAATGGGGACAAGGACATGACAGATCTGAACTCAGACCAAAGGGGGGAAAGCAGGTGTGTTTGAAGCTGTCCCTAAATGTTTCTTTGTGCCTGATGTATCGGTGGCGTGCATGTGTTTCATTATGTTTCTACCACACCCTGTCAACATGTTCGGGTTTAACACTGAACACGTCATGGCAAACCTATACAGAACGCACAGCTCCGTGTGTGTTTATCCAACCTATTACACACACATGTCCGCACACACACAGTCATACACATACACCATAATATATGGCAGCGTGTTTGTTTACCCAAAGTTACGTTCAGATCACCAACTGCACCCCCTTGGTGGGTTCTTTCACTGTTGCCCTCACGCCGCTCCCCCCACGCCGCTCCCCCCGCACAGCTCCCCCCACGCCGCAGTAAGTTATGACTTGTCGTCTTCCTCTGCTATGACAAATGAGTCTCCCCAGGGGGTGATTCTGAAAAGCATGTACTAGCTGGGACTGTTCTTAAATCCAGCCTCCCACTTATAAATACCGCAGGTATGGCAGTTTGTTATTTCTTTCCATAGTGTTTGTTTTGCTCTGTGTAGACGTGACCAGTGATTAATACATTTCTGACGTACTATAGTAATAAGCAAGGTTGTATTAGGTTGTATTTCTATTCCGTATATTTAAATCCAGCAGAATCCAGTTCTTTCCCCTAACACTTTGCAGGGTACTGCTGGACATTGTAATGTGGCCGTTCCTGACTTTAGGCTTCGGATGGGGCGTGGCAGGTGAGTGGAGGTAAATGATCCAGGTGGATTGTAAGGGTTTCTGGTTTCAGAGAGCAGGTGGTGAGCGCAGACCTTCCCTCTTCCCCACCCCTCCACCGTCACCGAGGTCACCCCCCCTCCCCCTGGCACCTGCCACCATCACAGAGCCCCCCCGCCCCCCCGACTCTGAGGTTCCACTCCACCCTCGCCTGTCATCGCTGTCATCCGATCCGAGCCGCCACATTCAGGAGAGCCGCCGTTTGTCCACCTGACACTGGAGTTGTTTTAATTAGCAGGGAATGGATGGAGGCCTCCCTCGCTCCAGTGATGATGAGGGAGATGCATGTCCCTGTCATGGGACTTACAGAACAGCCATTCAGCCTGCCAGGCTCAATGATAACTAATCACCTGTGATACAGATTATACAATAGCCAGAAGATAAAAGCCAGTCAGAACCAGCTCCCTTGCATGTCACTAATGTCTGTCACTCACGTCGTTGCCATTGTTATCAACTTTCTACAGGTGCCACAGCAACTGAGGGGCTAACGGGACTTCGTTTGATTTACTCTAGACTTACTACGTACGTAGAATAACAATTCATTGCTAAGGTCGACAATACAAGCAACATAGCAGTGAACTAGCTGGCCAAATCTTAATCAGTCATTTAAAGATACATTGATTATAATGCTCCATTGGGCATGAGTCCCATAGACCAAGGTTTCAAACGTTATTGGGTGGAAATGAACAACCCAAAAGGGTTAGGGTTGAGGTTCCTTTTGGAATGATCCCCTGGGTCCCTCCGCTAGTCTGTGCTTACTTAGCCACTCTATCTGGCCCATATTACATGGCCAGCTTGTCATAACCAGCAGCATGCTGAGGACTTTCTCAACAGCAGATGTCTGACTAACCTGGCGCACCTTCTTGCCTGACACATCGTTCTCTCCCCCCTGCAGTGGACCTCTATAGAGCTCCCACATTAGCTACTACCAGACCTCTCTCTACAATGACAAACGATGCTGCAGAGCCAAGGCCAAAATGTATACGCTCCTGTAACGGGGGTTCCCTAGACCAGTGTTGGTCAACTTGCGGCCTGGGAGCAAGATCTGGCCCAGTAATCAATTTAGAATGGCTCTTTGATACATTCTGAAAATTAATGAAAAATTAGTAAATGAAAAACAACATAACGACTCAAACTTATAATTGCCATTTTTTTAAAGCAATTTCCCCCTTCTGTCCTTGAATTCTCAAAAACTGAATTTGTGTCGTAAGAATTTTCAAAAACAGAATTTGTGTCATAAGTTTCTGAGCTGCAAAAAAAGCTATATTTCAAAATATTTTTTTCCCAAAATATATTATTTTTCAGAAGGCACATGGTGTCATGTTTCACAATAAACCATTCTCTGCTTCTTTCCAGTCTGGAGTTAATGTAATTCCATGACACAATTAACAATGCATTTCTTATTTTCAACTGCCCTGTTACTTCTAATGTTTACCAGTTCAGTTCACAAATATTTCCAAACCATGTCTATTTCATGCCCCAAGCAGAATGTCGCTTGTACTTTCTTGTTTTCTCAGACGAATAAATTAACTCTGTAATTCCAAACATGCAAAGGCATCACGTTACAAACAAATTGCATTTAGCTAGCTAGTTAGCTCATTTGCAATCTAATGAAGCAATATCACACCCCAAGGGGAATACAGTGTTTGCTATCTTGTAAGCTCAGATGGATAAAATAACTGCATTTCCAACTATTTACAGGCATCATGTTACACACAAATCATAGTTTTAATTCATGAATTTGGATTAAGCTAATGATGCTAACTCCATGCTGGGAGGGAAGTAAAGTATAGTTTATTGTGAAAAATGACACCATGGGCCTTCATACACAACCTCAAGTATGGGATATTTCACCCAAACATGATTTTTAAGGATATTGACCATCTCCATCCAATTACATCCAATTACATTTAATGATATCAACAAAAGTAAATGTCATATGGACGTATTTAGTAACTAATGAACTTTCTGTCTGATGTAAATTAAGATAACATGACACGAGAACATGAGAGGGAATTGTTCAAGGCAGTCAACATTGCAAAAGATAGGCAGGTTCAAACTGCACTCAGATTCCATTTCCTTTATGGGGTCATCAAGCCCCTTCAATCTGGGTTCCCCCTCTGCACACCAGAGTTCATGAGGGATAATACGACACAAATTAAAAGAGCTTCATGTTAAAGTGTAACCTCTCCAGTGCACTACGGAAATGGAGTTTGCGACTGAAAAAATGCACTTTTCCTTTTAACCCCCTGACCAAGTCGTTCACAGACACACCATCTTTCCCTTTGAAGGCTAAACGGGTAGAAACGAGGGAGGATTGGCTCTTCATCGGAGTTATGGAAACCCTGATCCTATTACGCCGCCCCCTGAAAAATGTGTCTGCGGGCCTCAGGAGCTTTTAACCTTTCCTTGGTCCGCTCTTTGATTCATGGAAAGGGGTGGCGGAGCTCCTGTGCCAGTGTTGCTTTTTGTCGATCTATAGGGGGGCTCTGGAAAGCATCAGCCATTTCAGTGCGCACGTGTGTATGTGTGTGTGTGTGTGTGTGTGCGATGTGCACATGATCTGCGTGTTGTTGCATGACCATGCACGTATCTACGTGTGCACACCCGCTCGTCTTACAACATCATCACAAACCGTGCGGAAGGATTTCCTGTACCTGGAAACAAACAAGTCAACGATCGAGGTGGAGTCCTCTGTAAGTTGAAGAAAAAATGCATACTTCAACATAAGTTATTTCCTTCTGGCCGAAATATGTCAGTGGGAAATAAGAGGCATGGGTTGGCATTGATGCGTATCGGTGGTTTTGAGGAGAAGGATAGCCACGTCAAAACAAAGAGCTGGAACGAGGTGGGACGAGAGTGTAGATCATTCAGCGGCTCAATCTGCGCCACGTCAAACTGACATGTCTGTGGGGAGAAATGCAACCTGACGTATATTAAAGGTTGCATCTGGTTACAGAATTTGCGGACACTTTCCCTTGCAAATAAGCATGCATGCAAATCACAGTCAATCATCATCGCGTGGTGTGTCAACACATTGGCAGAGGGAGAGAAAGAGAGATGGGGGGGCAGAGAGACAGTGGAAAAGAAACAGAGAAAGATAGAGATAGGGGAGAGATAGAGAGGGAGAGCAATAATCCACCTGACTGGCTGTAAATGTTTACCACAAACCCAAAGGCCAGAACAGGATGTGGTATGAATCTGAACAAAACAACAGGTCCCAGTGCACAAGCTTTATACGAACTGGAGCAATCTCTCAGAACCAACCCAAAGGCAGGCAAGCATTGCACACACACATACACACATACACACACACACACACACACACACACACACACACACATACACACACACTATGTTTTTTTAATGACATTACCCAACAGTTCATTTCACACACAATATCATGGGACTTAAAGGATTAGGAAACATGTTCACAAACTAAGGTGTCTAGCCATGCAGGCAGCAAAAAATAAAGCAGACAAATGGCAAAGATGTTCTGGGCCCCTTGTTCTCCCATTTATTTACCTTGCAACTCATCAGACATGTAAACTGCACCAGCTTTCCTTCTTTGAAAAACACTTCACATCAGCCCTTGGAAACTGCGCTGTGTGTGCTAAGCAACAGATGTGATGGAAAAAAAGAAGTGAACATTTGAAAGACAGATGGAAGAGCCGAGTTAATGAAGTGCATCCATCAACTCTTCAAACAGTCCCTGAATAATTAACATCTGTCTACTATTTTGAAGTGTTGTCATGTTAGGTAGTCTAGTCTGGGCTCTACAGATGGGAAGCATGGCGGGGGAAGTCTAGCCAAACACTGTACAACGTGTTTGACTTTGCCAACGTGTTTCATTCCTCAAGGCCTCAAATCCGTTTGAGTCTATTACAGTAAATGCAGGTAATGTTGCTCAAACAGCTGTGTACATATTTGATCTACTTCATTTGGTTTAATTGGAAGACTTGCATAGCATTAGAGCACTTTTCCTGCACCTTATCGTGTCTCAGCCCGCACACTGTTCTGATTTGATGTAACGTCAAATCTTGTGTGGCGCGGCAAAACTCTACCATCCCCTCAACTAACGTGTCAGACTTAAACTCCAGCAAAGAGCTCTGAAACAGACATTAAAGCAGCCTAAATCCCCAAAGAACCCACGTGCTTAGCATGCTCTCTGAAAGGTATCCAAGCGTTTATGTGAAACCTAAGCGCTACTTCATCAAAGGGTTTTCTGGAGACTGGGGGTGAATGAGAGGCCTTGTCGGACTCAACGCTGCTTGATTACATTCTGGATTCGTTTTTTTCTCTGCTCAAGGTAAGAGTATAGGTTTAGATTTCATGTCTCCGAAGACTGGAATCTCTCACCAGGGAGAAGGATTAACACATCAAATCCTCCACGATCAATAGGAGGGTAATGGAGGTGGAAACAGCTTGGTGCTCTGTCTGTCTCTATGTCAGCCTAGCCATGCACTAGCCAGCCCTATACAATGTGTAAATATCTGCATTCCAGAGACTCAGAACTATGTTCGTATCATGAGTACATTTTAACAGACTTCTACAAATCATATTAAAGGGTTAAGTCACCCCCAGAAACACAAATCATAATATTTCTATGCATTCTGCAATTTTTTTACCATGATATGACTTCTAAGTGGTCCATTTGTGAAATAAAATAAATCAAGCTGTAACACATTATATGAATATATTGTTAGGACTGGAGCTGGGGAAATATACACTTCTTAATGCTTTTAAAATAACGACCTCCAGGTCAGCAAATCAGCCAGCAGATGGTATGGACATACTTGTCTAGCAAATATCCATCTAATCTAGATTTCTGCCTACAAAGTAATACACCAGACCATTTTTTAGATTAATGGCCTGGTGATGAAGATGATGGTTTTGACTGTGACAATGATTTTGATGATGATGTTGACTACGACAATGATGGTGTGATGATTAAGATGATGATTTTAATGAGAACGGCAAAGATGATGATGATAAAGAATACTACAACAACTATGAAGATTGCCAAAGTTTCTGTCCTTGTCTCTCTACGCCTGCAGAAACTGAACCATGACCATACTTCCTGAAGGCCACGACCTTTCCCACTGACCCATCAGCACGCTAATTTGCCGACCATGACCCTTAACATGTAAGCCACTTACAGATTGGATTCCCTTCCAGTACTGATAGTTGTTTCCTCACTATTGATTGGTCCTGTATGGATCAGTTTGCAGAGTGCAACATTTTATTCTCAAGATTTAGGGGGTTTATTCAGGAACACTAATACATTAAGTTAATACAAGACAGAATAATGCTGTCTGCAAAATGTTATAATATAATTATTATTATCTGCAGTCCAACACCGAGCAGATTCCTGAATTGCACTTTCAATTGATGTACTTGATTGTATAATTTATGAAGTCTAACTTTTAATGTAAGATGAATTTGTATTTTAAAATGCATTCTCCCAATAAAACAAAATATTATGAGCAACAGCATGGAGTCAGTCTTATTCAGGTTGATCTTTATATCTCTCTTTCACTCTCCATCACCTCTAATGGATAAATGGTCAATACAACCATAAATAAATCAGTCGTATTGATTTGTAGGCTCCAGTTATTCTTTCACAGCCGCCACAGACACTGTAACCAAGCAGTCCGTTTATGTACAGAGGTGAGAGATGTATCAGCCAAACAGACACGCATGTACGTTTGCGCACCTACACACAGGCACACGCACACACGTACGTACATACACACAAACACGACACCACCTTGGCATGGAGCGGCCCCCGCAGAAGACTGTCTGTGTTAATGCTGATGCACTGTGGGACTCTCTGATGCCTGCCTCCTCTCAACCTCTCTATTCACTCAGAACAAAAGCAACATTTGGAAATTGCGAGATGGAGCGGCTGCAGGCTTGTGTGATAATCCAACAACGCAGCCTGCCCCCTTTGTGAAGTCCACCAGGCCACCGAGGACAGCTGTGAAGAGCTGACGTTATGCATGGTGGAGGGAAGATAAACTGCTGCCACAGTTGAAAAGTGAAAGACAGTGTGGGATTGAAGGAGAATTTATGAATGAATGATGATGTACAGATGGTCCGCGCTGGGCTAAACTGCGGATCCGTGGTTGAATAGACACACAATCCGTCAGCCAGGCAAGTTGCAGGGCAGGTTATGGGGCAAAGTCTCTGCATTGAGACCCAGACCATTTGCTCACTGCGGGGACACACACACACACACACAGACATGCTAATGGCATAGCCGCTTCACGGCAAAACACACAAGGGGAACTTTCAATCAAAACACGCATCCTTTACCTTTGAGGATCAGTGTTGTGCCCAAGCCTTGGAGGGTCGGGAGAGAGTACAGCAGGTAGGGGGAAGCTGGTTGCGTTTTCTTGGGTTAGGGGAAGGTGGGTAAGGGGCGGTTGGGCGGATCTTAAAAACCACCCTGGTCCCTCGCGTGAGGAGTTGTGGACCACATGTCGGACAGGCCTAGGGGAAATGAGCTGCATTTTTAGGGGGATGTGGCGATGTCAGGTAACCAAATGTGTGAGGAAGCTAGCGTAGCGAGTTTGTGCATTTAAGAATGAGAGCGGGAGGCTGAGGGAGGGACAGAGAGGCAGGAGCCCTGGGAGAGAGGAAGAGAGAGACGGACAGGGAGGGATGGAGGGAGATTGGGAGAGTTGGAGAGAAGGAGGGGGAGAGGGGGAGAGAGAGGGAGGGAAAGAAGGAGGGAGTAGGACCAGTGCGGCTGAACACGGAGGATGGATTAAGGCAGAGTTAAGCCAGTCAATAGAGCACAGTGTTGCTGATCCCATTAGTCCTGCTGGGGTTAGAGACCAGGAAACCAGCCTCACACAGATGTGGTAAACATTCTGGCCAGCCTCACACAGACTTTTTACACTGTGGTAAACATTCTGGCCAGCCTCACACAGACTTTTTACACTGTGGTAAACATTCTGGCCAGCCTCACACAGACTTTTTACACTTTGGGGAACATTCTGGCCAGCCTCACACAGACTTTTTACACTGTGGTAAACATTCTGGCCAGCCTCACACAGACTTTTTACACTGTGGTAAACATTCTGGCCAGCCTCACATAGACTTTTTACACTGTGGTAAACATTCTGGCCAGTCTCACATACTTTTTACACTGTGGTAACATTCTGGCCAGCCTCATACAGACTTTTTACACTGTGGTAAACATTCTGGCCAGCCTCACACAGGCTTTTTACACTGTGGTAAACATTCTGAGCAGACTCACACTCATTTTGATTATGCATAACTTTATTTGACTGTAACAAAATATATATTATTTTAAGATTGTTGTGGCTAAGGTCATCTGAAGTTTCTAATGGCTGTTTAAAGAAAACCAAACCATGGATTACAGTTTATCTAGGCCCAAACTGTAATATGTTCAGGTGACAAAGCACCAAGTTGTAAAATAGTGAATTTCCCCTTTAGTAATAAGCAAAGCATTTGTGGTGGACAGTGGAGCCTCAAGCAGACAGCAGACCCATGCAAATCACATTAAAGAGGCCAAGTGATGTGAAATAAACCTCTGTGGGGGAGTTGATTCTATTAGTGTGTTTCTTCCAAATGGCATCCTATTCCCTACACAGCGAACCCAGCTACATAGTTAACAATATTCCCTACATAGCAAACCCTGTTCCTTGGATGTGGTCACCTTACTCTGAGTCGCCTCATTCTTGTTGTGTTTGTAGTCCCCACATCCATTGTGTTTGTGGTAGCCACACAATTTTTTTTTACTGTGTTCAGAAGAACTTGGCGAATCAAGTGGTATCAGCCATTACGGTAAAATGCATTACCAGGGTGCGTTCATTTGCGGGTTCTTTTTTTTTTGCCATGGTAGAGTGCCCGGAAGAGACAACAAACACATATACGTTATTATTGAATGGTTTGGTATACATCAATCAAAAGGGGAGAGCCGGGGGAAAAAACTCATTACTTTTTTTTTCGATCATACGCACAGAAAACTGATATAGTCGACTCCGTCCGGAGTCATCGGTGGCTGTTGTAAACAATCGCCACGACAAAATTGTTGAATCTACAAACTCAGATGAAGCGTCGCCTCCAAATGACGTCCAAATCACATGCACTTACAGATAAAATAAACAAATAGCTACACAAAAATCTAAATCAATTATAAAGATACGTTCTATGCAGAAGATTCCCTGGAACAAGAAGCTGGTTTTGGTTTTGCTCTAGGTCGCCCACAACTTGTGGTGTAGTGTAGGGTATATGCAGGTATACGCTTTCTACCCAGTTTTTTGTCAGCGGGCATAGTCTATACTGACTTCTTACTGATGCGTATGAATGTACAGTGAACGTATATGCAATATACATTATCATTGTGATAAAGCATGCAAAAATTAGCATACAAAAGCCAGTCGCATAATTATTACAAAAAGCTAACCCTATTGTCTACATAGCAAGCGCTATTCCCTACATAGTAAAGCCTATTCACTACATAGAACACTCTATTCCCTACATAGCAAACCCTATTCCCTGCATAGCAAGTGCTATTCCCTACATACTTAACCCTATTCCCTACATAGCTAACCCTATTCCCTGCATAGCTAACCCTATTCCCTACATAGCTAACCCTATTCCCTGCATAGCTAACCCTATTCCCTACATAGCTAACCCTATTCCCTACATAGCTAACCCTATTCCCTATATAGCTAACCCTATTCCCTATATACTGTAGCAACCCTATTCCCTACTTAGTTAACTCTATTCCCTACAGAGAAAACCCTTTTACCTACATAATGAAACCTGTTACCTACATAGCAAACCCAATTCCCTACATTGGAAACCTTATTCCCCACATAGCAAACCCTATTCCCTACATACTGTAGCAAACCCCATTCCCTACTTAGTTAACTCTATGCCCTACATAGAAAACCCTGTTACCTACATAATGAACCCTATTACCTACATAGCAAACCCAATTCCCTACATTGCAAACCTTATTCCCTACATAGCAAACCCTATTCCCTACATAGCTAACCCTATTCCCTACATAGCTAACCCTATTCCCTACATAGCTAACCCTATTCCCTACATAGCTAACCCTATTCCCTACATAGCAAACCCAATTCCCTACATTGGAAACCTTATTCCCTACATCGCAAACCCTATTCCCTACATACTGTAGCAAACCCCATTCCCTACTTAGTTAACCCTATACCCTACGTAGTTAACCCTGTTCCCTACGTAGTTAACCCAATTCCCTACGTAGTTAACCCAATTCCCTACGTAGTTAACCCTATTCCCTACGTAGCAAACTCTACACTGCAAAAAAATTTACCAGTGGAACAAGACAATTTCACTATTTTTGAGGAGATATTTGCTTGAAATAAGTGAAATAATTTGCCAATGGAACAAGACAAATTACACGATATTCAAGGCATATTTTCTAAAAACAAGTGGTATATTCTAGCTTGTTAAGAAAAATGTACCTTATTTTAAGGATGGTTAGATTTTTTAACCTGAAAACAAGTTAAATATACTTGATAAGACAGATATTTTTTGCAGTGTATTCCCTACGTAGTAAACCCTATTCCCTATGTAGTAAACCCTATTCCCTACGTAGTAAACCCTATTCCCTTTGTAGTAAACCCAATTCCCTATGTAGTTAACCCTATTCCCTATGTAGTTAACCCAATTCCCTATGTAGTTAATCTTACTCCAGCCTTAAGGAGCAGGGTGCCGTTTGGAACATGGTGTTGTCTTCTGTCATACAACGGGGCAGAAAGGAACCAGGTTGTTACGGGGTCTTAATTAATTCATAATCAAACCTTCCGGCAACCATCAACCAATGACCCACAACATCTGTGTCATGTTATTCTGTTTCCCCGTTTCCAAATAAACCAAACAGGTTTAGTGGCTAATGACATCACAGATAGGCAGGAACGATTAGATGTCCGGGGCCTCAAACCGGACTGCAGAACAGAAGGCTCTAGCAGGTTGTACAGTACATGGGGGAAATCCATGAGGTAATGTGTGAGACAGTGTGTGTGTGTTGTCCCTTCTTTATGGTATTTAGTCCAGTTCAGACACTTTGGTGTCCTGAATGCTACTCTACTGGGTCCTGGTCAAAAGCCTTCCACTATTGTAATAGGGTGCCATGCAACCAAAGCTTTGAATAGCCTGTAGTTTCAGAGTTACTGTAAGAGCATGAAAGGAGAACTGCATGGCTTTGGAAAACCAGAAGCCATAAAATAAAAAAGGTCTTAGAGGACAGTGGAAGTATAAGAACAAAAAACATTTTGGCCCGTTGCCTTGATGAGGGGGTTTTCTTCACCAAAAGTCTACGGAGAGTAATTCATCACAGAGATGGTAGGTGGAGACCCAGGCCACTGTCAGAGCCTATTGGTTAAACCAGCTTGATCAAAGATGGAGTCCTAAGCCACTGTTAGGGATGATTGGTTAAGCTCCACCTACATTCAAGGTGGTAGGTGGAGTCCCAGTCCACTGTCAGGGCTGATTGGTTTAGCCAGCTTGATGGTAGGTGGAGTCCTAGGCCACTGTCAGGGCTGACTGGTTTAGTCAGCTTGATGGTAGGTGGAGTCCCAGGCCACTGTCAGGGCTGATTGGTTTAGCCAGCTTGATGGTAGGTGGAGTCCCAGGCCACTGTCAGGGCTGATTGGTTTAGCTAGCTTGATGGTAGGTGGAGGCCCAGGCCACTGTCAAGGCTGATTGGTTTAGCCAGCTTGATGGACTAGGAGGGGAACCAGGTTGGCCACAATGGCCGGAGTCACGCAGCTCTTTAAATCATGTCTCCTCTGTTTATATTCTCTTTTTTGTTATTTTCTCTCTTCCTCTCTCTTTGTCTTTTTTCTCTCTTTTACTCTTTCCTTTCATCCCCTCCTTACCACACATCGCAGCTCGTCCCGTAAGATCCCTTCAAAGCCTTATGTGGTCAGCTGTAACATGTTTTCTTTCCCTACTTGCTATTTGGTGAGTGACCACAATGTATTTCCTGCTTTCCTTTCTCCCCCCCTCTCTCCGGCCCTGCAACCCCCACCCCTCCCCACCCCTCCCCACCCCACCCCACCCCTCCCTGGCCCTGCCTCCCCATCTCTTTCATCGATGGCAGACAGCTCCAAGTCTCTGGCTCATGAATACAAGTCCATCGGATGAATGGTAGAAATCATGGTAATACAGTTGTCTCTGCCAGCGGCCCCATGACCGAGGGAAGCCATCAGTTAAAGACCACGGGAAGGAGCTTAAGAGGGGGGGGGGGGACAGGGAGAAATGGGAGGTGTAATGGTGGAGAGTCCCTATTAGCTGAGGGATATTCCATCTTAACTTGGAGTTGTGTTTCATAACAGGTCACAGTGATCCCATGAAAAGACATCAGAGAAGAACTACGGTGAGGAGAACTTGGGAGTGATGTTCTGTGACGTGAAATTGAACCCCAAAAAGTATCTCCCTAAACTCCTTCGAAGCTCGTAGCTACCTTATGGCAGTCATCTGTGAAGGCTGTTTTGACAGAGTGGGTGATGTGTTCCGTCCTGAAATAAACCAGCTAATTTTGTGGGGTCTGGAGGTTCTCTGCTCTTTGACGGACAGACCTGGTCGTGTTGCGTCTTGTGTAAATAATCAGAGTTATGCCTTGCCTGTCTCTGCTCTGACAGGGCTGTAGCAAAGCGTCATTACATCACACACCAAGAGGGACAGGCTCTACATACCAAATGACAGCTTATTCCCCTAATAGTGCTGATACGCACTATTGACCAGGCCCATAGGACTTCATACAGGATATACAGTCAGGTTAGACTATACATGCTGGAGAATCAGGCTGTCATTTGGTACATTACCAGGAAATGTAAGACGACGTTAAAGACCACCCCCCCCAGTCCTGTTCGCAGCATGTCAAGTAGCGCGTCAATACAGTCAGAAATGATGTGGATTCACGAAAGCCCTGTGGACGCTGTATCCTGTGCCTGTAGGGATTTTCTTAGGTTTTATAAAGCCATTGAGAAAAAGGATTGGAAGAGCAGGTGCCAAAGGAAACAAGTGTGATGTAGAGGGAGCAGAGGGAGACGTGTGCAGTCAGGACAGAGACAGATGGTGAGTGGTTTTCTATCTGAGAAGGTGGGAGAGAGAGAGAAATAGAGGGAGAGGGAGAGAAAAAAAGAGGGTAGAAATAGAGAGGGAGAAAATGAAAGGGTGAAAGGGCTGGCTGGAGTCCTGCCACAGAGGTCAGACTAAAGAGTTATAACAGGTGGGGGACATTTGCATTTGGCTCCGCCCAAATAGAAGAAAGACGAAGAACAACATCCTGTTTTCATTCTTCTCATTAACATGTTTCTTGTTACTTTCTGCCTCACAATTTTAAGGTTAACGGCCAGGTGTTTGACCTGTGCTCGTTTTCCAGCCGACTCTTGGAATTCCAATAAAAGTAATCAAAGAACACACAGACACACACACACACACACATACACGTATTTACACACAACATGCACAAATACACACACACACACACAAACAGCAGAGAGATGACATGCTGGAATCTTTTTCCCAGACAGATGGGAGTTTTCTAGACCATTAACTTCGGTCTAGTATGTTTTGTCAAGAACACTGCAAAAACTATTGATTCTTCAGAGAAAAGGAAAAGCCTAATCCCTACATTTCGTTTATAATTTTTTGGAGCGCCGCTAAGCGTTCCTCGTAGATGAGGACTTTGCCTGTCTTAAAGCTCCAGTGGTAAGTGGAGAATATGAGAATGATAAATATTCTTAAACATGTTACGGATCCACTATCTGTCTATCTGTTCTGAGGAATCCATCTCTCTTTCAGTGAGAGTCAATCCATCCATCCACCCTTTCCTCGCTCTCCTCTTCTCCTTCTCTCCTCTTCTCCTACTCTCCTCTTCTCCTACTCTCCTCCTCTCCTACTCTGACGCCCTTCCAGCCTTGCTTTGACTTCTCTCCCACTCTGACTCCTCTCTTTGGTTCTGCTCTTCCTTTTCTTGTATTTCTGCCTCTCCCTACCTCCTAACTGCCCAGGTTGAATCCCCCTTCCTGGCTGTCCTCTTCTCGTCCTCCCCTTGTACACTGATAATGAGATGTAATGGGGCAGAAACAGAAGGTAGAGAAGGAAGGGGGGTATTGAGCAAGTAGGATCACTGCATTGCAATGCTGTAGCTATTTTGTGCCATCTCTCTGTTC
The DNA here is from genome assembly GCA_016801175.1 of Esox masquinongy. Lineage (NCBI taxonomy): Eukaryota > Metazoa > Chordata > Actinopteri > Esociformes > Esocidae > Esox > Esox masquinongy. The sequence continues at coordinate 85,607 of JACXGI010000786.1, read as the reverse complement.
ACCATGTTCTTCCGCGTTGATTTGTCATTTATTCGCCAGGGCTAATCCATACTGATAGAAATCTCTTTTCCAAGGGCTGCATTAATACATAAAAAGCAAAAAACTCTGACCACAGCAACCGATAAATATTAACACTAACAACTGCCAACAGGGAAATAACTTAGCATTATTGCGTGGGAATATCTAGCAGGAGACAGCATGGCGAACAGTGTGTATAATAACAGAGGTCCAGACAGCAGTCTGTTGGGACCTCTATCTGCTTTCTGCTGAGTGCTGCTGCTGGCTGGCTACTGCTGGGACACAGAGATTTTAGTCCCGTGTCTCCTCCAGTCTCCATGGCTGTTTTTGGTGAAGCAGACTGACTCATTTACCGGAGGGGGGAAAGAGGAGGGAGGGAGGGAGGACGGGGGAATGGCTGGGGGCGCTGACCAATGTCATGCAGCGATGATTCATGCATTGCGCAGTAGGGAGGCAGTATTTCATGCCTTGTTTTGTGGCGGTGTGCGGTTTGTAGAGGAGCCTGTGTTCTCTTTCCCTCTCCGGTCTGTCTCCGGAGAGCAGTAGGTGCTCCCTCACTTAGCTCCGCTTGGTTGCCATGGGAGCCGGCCCAAGGATTACCCAGCATTCCTGCCACTTCACGTCCCACCTCTCGGCCTGTCAGTCCCCGGTCTATCTGGTCTCTGCGGTTGGGCTTCGGGAGATGGCAGGTTCCGTACAGGCTTAAGAGGGATATGAAGCACTTGAGTCGGCGTGGGAAGAGTCCACTGGGGCCTTACGTAACTAGGTATGGTAATAATGGAACACATGGATGACAATGTAATAATGTCGTGGCCGTAATAGTGTCCATAGGAAGGAGTAGGCTTATGAGCAGTACCAGATGCTGAATCTGATGGTTCATCCAGATGGGTTTCAGGTTATGCACTGACGCACTGAAGCAAGCGAAAATTAGCCGACACCAGAAGAGACAAGGAGAATATCTGTCACAGGCGTGTGACTAAGTGCATGTTTTACCGCAAAACATGATTTCATTGGTTATATCAACGCATTCTGAGGTGAGGAGGCGTCTAGATAACGCGTTTCCAACCTGTGACAGATCCCTGACTCCATCCTAGTTGGCAGCCTGTCTATGTATATTCCCTACTTAGTGAACTTACATTTTAACAGAACCCTATGGGCCTTGGTTGCGGTCGGTCTAGGGCTGGTGTTAGAGCCAGGGGCAGCGTTGGCAGCCAGGCTGAATCCTGACCAGCCTTCATACCTGTGGTGCGGCTGAAAAATCCAGGGTGGCGCAGATCTCAAGCAGAGGGGCCTCGGTCCGAGCGGGAGGTGGACTTCATCCATGTCACCGGGCCAGAGATTCCTTCGGCATGTGGAAGTCACGAGTAGGAGGGGCTGTGGAGGCAGCAGTGACGGAACGGCTGGGTAGGGATGTGTGCGGATTCGTTTTCAGGTAGTAGCGGAGGTCTGTTCACAGAGCGGGAGGGGCTGAGACAAAACAAATGACTCGTCATTGTTGTCACACACAGCTCGCTAGCGGCCATACTGTGAAAAACAACGAGCCACAGAATGATGATGAATACCGTCTAAAGGGAAATGGGGAATTGGCTAACATGCAATATGATTTACTGTACCGCTACTTCAATTCTTCACAATTCAGAAAACAAGCCTTTGCTCCTGTTTTCTATTTTTGCCTGTTAAATAGCAACCCACCCACCCGCTTCAGTAAACAAATGAATCACGTTTTGGAAAGCCTTTTTTCACATTTGTTATCTAATTTAATGTCTGCGATATGCAATCAATTTAAATGCCATGCGAGTGTATTTAAAAAAAAAAAAAAAAGATCTTGTATGCAAATGTCCGCCAGCTCCATGTGCCCACACACGCGGACAGAACATCTACTGGTCGATCCAGTGGAGGTGAACCCATGGCACGCGCCGGCAACGATCCATGGAACAATGTATTGACACAGCCAACGCCTTCTGGTCTTTGTCACGTTTCTTTAGAAGATGGATTTAGCTTAGTACTCGGGGTTATCTTCAAGTCCATCATCTGCTCTCAAGGCTAACATCAATGTCTCAGGGGGGTTGTGATGATAACCATCATCTTCTCCATCTAAAACCCGTACCATAGTCCCTGGACTGTCTTTAACAGTGGCGCAGCTGTCTCCTAAAGCTTGCTGTTGGGGCTTCACCCGTTACTGGTGTAACAATGTTTTCATTATGGCCGAGTCTCAAATGGCACCCAGTTACCTATGTGCACTACGTTTCATCAGAGGCCAGTGGTCTGAAGTGTACACTGTAGGGAATAGGGGGCCATGTGGGACACACGCATACACTGCGACCAAAGCCCTTAATGACCCCCTTGGAAGACTAAACATGAGGTCAAACAGGGTGTTGTCTGGACAAAGACAAAAGGAGGGGGGTTATACTGGTTCATTCCTCTTTGGCGAAAAATGTCAATCGGATCGAACCTCAGACAAATCAAAAACACACCACGGGAAACCTTGTCTCCAGGTCATATACTCTGTAAATCCTTAACACTGTTCCCCTTTGCTGTAAAACCATGAATAAAGGAGGACTAAAACACAGGAAAAGCCATCAGCGCTGGATGGCTCTGGAGGTAATCCAGGTTTGCGTTCACTGACAACCGCGCGTAGCAAGCAGGAGAGAACGTTTCCAACTCACACTAGGGTGTTGTCTTCCCTGGTGCTTGGTCTCCCCTGGATAATGTGAAGATGGACGGCTGTGAGCGGCCAGGGCTTGTGTTCCAGGCAGACACTGCCCAGGCTTCTGAGTCTGATGAAGTTCTTTACACGCTGACAGAGAACTGGAATCTATGGAAGTGGGGGGAGGGAGCGAGAGACAGAGAGAAAGGGATAGGGAGGGAGAGAGAGAGAGAGAAAAAGGGAGGGAGGGAGAGGGAGAAAGAAAGGGGGAGAGGTAGGGGAAAGGTGGAGGGAGAGGGAGGAATGGGGAGATGGGGTGCTGAATAATAACAATGCTGTACATAGTTGGTTATTAAGTTACATCATTTCTCTGTGACTCCTTCTGCTTAGATCATTTCTCTCTGTCCCTCTCTCTCGCACTCTCCCACTCTCTTCCTACCTCCTTCTCTCCCTCCTTCCCTCACCCTGCAACATCATTTCCATGCAATACAAAAAGTGACATGGGTGGGGATGGTTTGCTGTGGTCCAGCATATGTAAAACGTGTGTCCACAGACAATATCAGTCGGAAGGCGTTTGTGAACCATGACAGCGTAGGAGGGGTGTTCCTAATCAGCGCTGTGTTGTCGTCCAGCACGTCTGTATGACACTGAACAGGTCCACCCTAATGCTCTGTAAAGTCGGCTCAAAGATCTGCCAATCACATCTGTTATTTAGTATCGGCAGCTAGCCGAAGGTTAGTTATATTTCATACCTCTGATTGCCTTCTATTTGCAAACCGGTGAGTTTATGAAAATTAGGGACTGTATCATATTACTGTGGTGAGCCTTTAAACATGTCCTTATACCACCCACAGTACGTCAGAACTCCTCCACATGATGAACACCCAGACCTCAGTAGGAGCAACACTGTCCACGAGAAATGACATTATCATATTTACATTAGATCATTATCATATTTACATTAGATCATTATCATTCTTGCAATTGTAACTTAAGTAGTTAGATGTTCGACTTAAAAACAAAGAAAAAAAGATTCACATAGCCCAGTACATTCCATTGCATAGCCTATAACTTTAGCAGCATACTATACTTCAGATCCAAAGGAAACGTTTTAGCATTGTGAACATACAGTAAATAGTTAAATAACAGAAACTATTGCTTTCATTGTTTTCCAGATGTTAGACAGTGTTTTTACTGTAATGTCCTTAATGTATTTTTTTATGTAGATAAACGATGGCGCTAAATGAGCTCGAAGAGAAGATGAAGATGAGCATTGCCCCAGAGCACCTGCGTTCTGGTGTCCCTCGCGGTGGATCTTTCTGCATATCCTACCTGTTAACACACCTCTCCTCCCCCTTCAACACTCACAATTACCAGGCTTATTATGTGACTTATCAGGGAGGCCTGAGTCTGTTAGCATGTTGGTGGAGGGGGATCAATACACACACACACAGACTCTCAAAGAGGCAGCAGATGCTGCGCTGTGCTGTTCAGTCAGACAAGCCTGATCCAAGATGATTGCTATGATTATAGCATGTAAGTTGATAGCAGGGGAACGGAGACAGCCTGTTGACATGTGAAAGCAGCTAGTGTCTGAGAGGTCTGCAGTGTTCAGCTAGTGCCTTTGAGGGGCCTGTGGTGTTCAGCTAGTGTCTGTGAGAGGTCTGTGGTGCTCAGCTAGTGTCTGTGAGATGTCTGTGGCGTTCAGCTTGTGTCTGTAAGATGTTTGTTGAGATGCCAGTCACGTGTCACACAGAGAGTTAATGAATACGACGGACAAAAGAACAACAAATCATGGGAGAGAGAAATAGGAAAACAGAAAGACAGACAGACAGAGGATAGAAAGATAGAAAGGAATAGAGGCGGGATTGAAAGCTAGAGGAATGGGAGAGAAAGGAGAGAAAAAGAATGAGAGAGAGATAGGAGGAGAGATGAAGAGGAGACGTGAGCAGGAAATGAGTGCAGCGTCGTGTTAGGGAGGAGGCACCTAATTGTCTACTGCAGCATGTAATGACAAGCTTACTCCACATCAATCTTTCATTATTAACAGCTATTTCTGTCCTGCAGGCAGCAGCCGAACTGAGACTCATCCTCAAGGCCAACTGTAGGAGGAGAGAAAGACAGTAGACAAGGTCTGGCCACTTAGAGACAGGACGAACAAGGGTGAAAAAGATGGAACACTGCTCCCTCCCCAGAGAGGGAGGGAGGGAGGGGTGTAGTTTAAAGTTAGAGGTTAAGCTGTTGCTGGAAAGGAATAGTCTTCAGAGAAGTATTTCTCACCTTTTTATACTAAAAGACAGTTCAAAAGTTACAGGACATACCTGATATGCTACAATGTGATGCACGCTATGTCCAAAGCTCCACAACCCATTCACAATGCTTTTAAACTGATCCTCAAGGACTACGCTGATGTGAATTCCTTAATTTCCTGACTATGTGACAAGTGTCCTAAAATAGTACCCTATTTCCTTCACAGTCGACTAGAGACCTATGGAGAATCGGGAGCCTTTAACAAAGCAAACACGGTGACAGTAACACCATACTAAACAAGCAGGTTAAATGTTTCAGTTCAGCCACATAATGTAGGTGAAAATGGCGAGCTGTGTTGTTAAAGCTTTATTGTGAATTGTAATATACTGAGGTTTTGCCTCAGGCACTTTTCTTCTCAACCTACTGCAGGAGTTAAGAGAGAGCACCCTTACATATAAACCAGCCACCATACCAGATTTGCACTTGTACAGATAAATGGGTAAAACAATATGAAGCAATTTAATGTGGTTAAAGACAATCAAATGTATTAAATGTAAAGTGGAATGGAATTGAACTAGTGCAGCGCATTCTTTTCCATTAAAATGTTACTGTGGGTGCTTTTTAAATGCCTCTGATAAACTCTACACTTTCCGCGTAACCACACTGTTGCATTAATGGTGTTTGGAAAAATGCTCTGCTTGCTCTAAGGAGTGTTTCCGAAGCCAACCTAAGTTCTCTACCACCAAAGCTGATGTTTGGCTGGTGTAATGTAGTCCCTTTGAGTACACTGCCCCCTATCTTTCAGATTCATTCTGACACAAACCCTCACTGAATTTAGAGGGTTACCCCTGCACTAATGTGTGTCCTTGCGCTCTGTCACATTATGTCTAGTGTTTGTGTTTGTTTTGATTGATGATTCATGACGAAGAGAACCAGGTTTCATGAAGAAGAAAATCTTCCATGACCAACTTAAAGACTGAGTTCACAGCGACAGAGTCCATGATAAGCAACAGACGGCTGAACTAGATGAGAGGAGATGAGTGGGAGGGAGGGGGAGAGGAAGGGAGGGGGAGTCCAAACTTTTAATTAAAAATCATCTAGCTTTAACTTGTGATTGTTTCAACAGCCTATTTGTCTGCTAATAGACTGAATCAGCAAAACCATTGACACTGCCTTTCATTCTGAAGAATAAGAAGGCTGGGCAATATGCCAAGGGAGGAGAGCTTGTCTTTGTCAGTCCTTTCTTGTAATCACTACTGTGGTTAAATATGCTTTGAGTAAGGGGTTGTATTCATTAATCCAAACAGTCTCAAAACGGAATTATACCATAGTTTTGTTTGGACAAATTTTGTTCCTCCCTGTTTCGTTCTGTTTCCTTTCATTTAAGAAAATGAACACCCCAGATACTCCCTGATGAATACCCCTTTCACTCTCTCTTTACACTTTGTCTTTCCCTCCCTCTGTCCACAGTCTCTATGGCTCCACACTACCGGAGCGATAAGCTTCTATCTAAATTAATGCTTTTCAATCCTAAGAAGATTATTACTTTCAACGTCTAAAGTCACTATTTAAAGTTCAAAGACTGTAGTCTTCCAAATGGAAGTTATTCAGACGACTCACTTAACAGTGCGAGGTGAAGGTAGTGTTATCGGGCAGAATATAGTTAGAAGGTAGAATTGTGCTTAGGTAAGCCAACCTGAACGAATGATTTAAATCAATAAGGTGACATAACCTTAATGTCTCTTGATATCTGGGCTTTTTCTTCATTCTGTTCTTCTCAAATTATCGTTTTTCTCTGACCCAAAGATCCTGCCTGTGCCCGTCCTCCTGTTATGGGCCTCGGGAACGTGACGATACAAGAAACAAGTAATCAATGAGAAAACAATTGAGATAAGGCCGACATAATGAAATTATGACAACGATTATTATTGACGAGTTGCACATCCAAGTCTGGCCTTTCATATCCCTGATGTACCGCCACAAGTCCCCAGGAGAGTTTGTGTTGTTCTTTGTAAGCACACGGACAGGCCTACTGTAGAACCACCGTACAGATGAGTCAGTGTTGTCAGGTGGCTTGCCTCGCCGGCATTGCCCTGTCTGAGAGATCCCCATTGTGTGTGGTGCGGGGAGCGCTGGGCAGAGACTGCTTTCCCAGCTGTCTCAGGAACGCCAGGCATGAGGGAGAGAGAGAGGGACGAGTGAGGGTTCAGTATCCTGAGGGATTAGCATGCAGAAGACATCCTGGTGTTGAGCGCTAGAAGGATTTAAAAGCACTTTACTGATAATAACGCCACTCTGAAGCTCAGCAGACAGACAGACGGGCGGGCAGACAGAGGGACAGGCGGACTGACAGTGGTCTAGCGGAACTACACCCCGATGGAGGGAAGAAAAAGAGAAGGACAAAAACAAATAGAAAAGAAAACGCAGCCTCATCCTGACACTTTGAACTCAAAGCAGCCACCTGCTCTCTTCTCCTTTTTCAGAACCACTACCCTTGGTTTTTATCGTTTTTCTTTTCCTCACCCATGTAACATATGCTGCTGTTGTGGAATGCTGTTTCATCTGAGGCTTCTAAGGACTCTGGGGATGTTTCTGCCCCAGGAGTCACATACTGAAGGAAAGGAAATATTCTTAGTCTACTTCAGAGGTTTTAAGTATTCAAAATATGTGTGTCTGTCTGTGTGTGTGTCGGGGTGGGGGTTGTCTTGTTCTAAGAACTTGAGTTAGACTTATTCTGAAAACTACAAAACTATATTTTATTGATCATGACACAGAGCTGTGTCGGTGGGATATTCGGGAGACACAGACCAATATGTGTTTTTGTTTGTTATTTTTTTACAAAAAATGTTAATGAATGAGAGTTTCTTGTTAGTTTTATTTAATGAAGTTGAGTTCCCTTCACAAATTGTAGGGATAATGCAATTTGCAGGAAGGAAAGAGTGATCACACTAGCCTCTGGCTGTCTTCTAAGTGGTTGAAATTGCAGAAAAGAACTTGCAGACTCCAACACTCCAACACTTAATGTAAACAGAATTGTATAATTATCAGATAGGGTTTCCAAACAGATTTTGGTTCAACCGTTTTATACAGAATTACAGCCTTGATGGAGCTAGCCTACCAGTGCCGTCCTCCGATGACATGCGAGCGAGTCACAATTTCAAAATGCAGCATCAAACATGGTGTGACATTGCTTAAAATGGGGCCTAGTGTTACATACACATGGAATCACTTCAATAAGGAACCTCTTTACATGTTCTGTTTCCAGTGGAAATCTTCAGCTTTATCTCGTGATTCTTTTAGTATTGTTAACACCAATCAGTAGCCACAACTATAAAACGGGATCTCAGGAACTCTGATACATTAAATATCCATAATGGAACCATCTGTCCCCATAGCCAACAAAACGATTCTTCAGACAGTTCATGCTAGACAACACTTAACACCTTTGAAATGATTCAACACGTATAATGAATATGCATAAGAGCCTCAAGTGAGACATTAAATTTACCAAAACACTGAATGGAACCCATCTGTGTGCGCCTACCTAAAACAGTTGTACTTTAGACATATGGTTGGTCTATCCCCCCAGCATTGTGACAATAATGGTAGTTTAAATCAGTGCTTTACACCCTCTGGGTTCATAGTGAGGTGACAGCCTATTGTTCCTGCCAGAAGACCACAAGATGCAGGAGAGTGTGTCTGTGTGTGTTTGTGTGTATTTACAGACATACTGATTCTTGTGGAGACCAAAAGTCTTATCAAGTATAATAAATAATGAAATGTTGAACCCCGTGGGGAATTGTTTCTGTTCTCCATTAAGAAAAATGTCAGTTTTAGGCATATGGGCCAATCAATCAATCAATCAAATCAAATTTATTTATAAAGCCCTTTTTACATCAGCAGTTGTCACAAAGTGCTTTTACAAAACACCCGGCCTTAAAACCCCAAGGAGCAAACAACAGATTAGATTAGAGTTAAGGTAAAAGTCACACGTTTAGAATTGGATAGGCTTAGGGATAGGGATAGGTTTAGAATCGGATAGGCTTAGGTATAGGGATGGGTTTAGAATCGCATAGGGTTAAGGATAGGTTTAGAAATGGATAGGGATAGGGATAGGTTTAGAAATGGATAGGTTTAGGGATAGGTTTAAAATTGAATATGCTTAGGGATAGGGATATGTTTAGAATTGGATAGGTTTAGAATTGGGTTAGGGTTAATATCACTGGCATGGCGTGGTGATGCTAGGTTGGAGTTAATGTGATTTTAAATGGAAATACATTTTTTGGTCCCAACTAAGATTGTAAAATGAGTGTGTGTGTGTGTGTGTGTGTGTGTGTGTGTGTAAGTGAAGCAGATGGCTCTAGTAGATGACAATGGTGCCATTTCACACAGCCTCTTCCACCTGTAGCATGACGAAGAACACTTTAACATCACTCTGAAGCCTTAAGGGAGAGCAGAGATGGATGTATCTCTCAGTGAATGAACACCACACAGGAGTCAAGTATAGAGGGCTAGACTCATACACAACCCCCACAGGAGTCACATATAGAGGACTAGACTCATACACAACCCTCACAGGAGTCACATATAGAGGACTAGACTCATACACAACCCTCACAGGTGTCACATATAGAGGACTAGACTCATACACAACCCCCACAGGAGTCACATATAGAGGACTAGACTCATACACAACCCCCACAGATGTCAAATATAGAGGACTAGACTTATACACAACCCTCACAGGAGTCACATATAGAGGACTAGACTCATACAAAATCCCCACAGGATTCACATATAGAGGGCTAGACTCATACACAATCCCCACAGGATTCACATATAGAGGGCTAGACTCATACACAACCCCCACAGGTGTCATGTATAGAGGGCTAGACTCATACACAACCCTCACAGGAGCCACATATAGAGGGCTAGACTCATACACAAACCTCAGAGGAGTGAATTCTTACAAACCCATGGAGGTGCTTTTCAATTAAAATAATAATTGATTGGTTCTTATATAGAGGTTCATGTTCAAAGAACTATGCATTGCATGGAGGGAGACGCATATTCTCATACACCCAAATGTTTCTCAGTTTTACCTTTCAAATCAAACTTTCCAGATGCAGAGATGGTTGGTTCTTTGTTATCTTCGTTTTTGCGAGAGGATTACAGCAGAGAGGAGTCCACTAGAGTGCATTCAACTTGTTTCTTTGCTTTTTGTCAATTTTGTTCCGTTGACTTGAATTTCAATCCACTATGTCTTAAAAACATAACGATCATTATGTTAACAAAGTCATTAACAAGACTTCATTGAGGTGAACCTGTGATGTTCATGTATATAGTGTTGCAGCACTGCGGCAGACTCTGTACGGCCACGGAGCACCGTGTGAGGAGCCTTTGTTGTGACGGCCCTAGCCAAGCCGCCTCGTTCCCAGGCTCTGCATGAGGGCCGCGCCTGAAAGGCCCCGAGACGGAAAGGAGCTACGTGTCACCACAGGGGCTAGTCTCACACAGTTCTTTTGATATCCCCCCTGACGCCATCTTGCCAGGTCACAGGGTTAAGGGCATAGTGGCAAAGCATGCTGGGAGCATGGGCAGTGATGTCACTCCCGCTGGTGCTCCGGACCTTAGCGGGTTTGATGCTATTTAGATGGCACTTGTTGCTAGGGTACGCTGGCAGCTGTTTGGAGTCAGCATGGTAACGGCATGGTAACGGCATTGTTGCAGGCGCTCTGCGGCATTAGTTCTGTGCCTCTCTGTTCTTATAGAACATCACAAGGTCTTGCGTGCGAGGAGACGTCACCTGTATTCAAATGACATCACACATGAAGGATGCTCAGTATGATCGACTTGGATATGTGTGTGTTCGTGGGGTTTCAACCAAAACCAAGATTAACCGCAGTGAACTTCCTAGCACGTCATCTCATGCTCAACCTCTGAAATAAAGTGACACTTGGATCAAACACAAACAAATGTTTCCTTCTCCCGTTAGGCTTTCGAAATCAACAGAAACACAGCTAGAAGACTTACTGAACCTTCAGCCAGAGGAGATATGGATGTCTGAAGCAAAATGTCAGCCCACATTTTTCTGTAATGTTAATGGTTTACTGTAAAATGCTTGGTGGGTATATGTAATCTTGGTGGCCTGGGGTTTCTGGTTTCTTTCCAACCCTTCTTGTGTTTTTTACGAGGGAAACTTCTTTCCCCTCCCGTGGTGAAATTAGCCATGTCTTCCAGTTGAACACCATGTCCCAAATGATACCCTACCCTATCTAGAGTAGTGCCCCGCTTTTTGACCGGAGCCCGATGCTGCCTATGTTTCACCATGAGGTCTAACAGCACTCTGATCTTCTCAGAGCCCCTGTCATAATTCATCCCGGTGACTGGACGTTTTAATGTTGAGAAGACTGAACCCATTAAATTGATCAGAGCCATCACGCCACAGGCAGCCTGCCAGTCATCTAGAAAATGCTGACCGTGGAGCAAGGAAATCACCGCAAGAGAGGAGCCATCGTATTACATGCAGGAAGGTCAACGAAAAGATCTGGAAATATAAAAATAGACAAATTATTTATGCTTTCGTTTTTTCTCATTAGCGAATGAAAATGACATCGTTTTCGTAATATCGTGAGAGGAATCCGCGAAAAAGGCTTTTCATTAGTCAGGAGAGACGAGCAACCAGTTGGCACGAAGCCGACATCAAACGCATAAACCGGATATAATTTTAAGACATGATATTAACGACCCACTTGAGTGCCTCCGATGCTATTCATAGATACCATTACTGTTAAACGTCCCTCCGTCCTGACAACACAATAATACATAGATTCATATAAAGACCCACTTATCCGTGATGATAAATCCCCAGGCTACTCATCTCTGCGTGATTGTTGAGAACGGGCCTCCGTAGATCCCTGTCAATGGACTCACATGAGATACCTCATGTGAGTCCCTTCTGCAACCCAATAGCCAGGCGCTGCCTGCTGTGGTGGCACCAATCACAGCAAGCTGACGACAACGATGACACTTGTATCCAACTGGAGACTTCTCATTCCCTAACGCCCAGCCCCCAAACTCCTGAAGCTCACCACCATCCCCTCTTGGCCACCTTTGATTTGCCACCCCTCCCTGCCCATGCACCAGCCTAGTCCTGGCATATAGTTGTCCTTTACCCGCCAGTTGCACCCCTGCTGGCAGGCTTCATTTCCCGCCTTTCCCGCTAAAGAAAAATAAAATGGATAAATCAGTGAAATATATTCCCTGTGTACATGCTGTCTGACCCTGTCTCCAGTTTCCCACATGAAAGTAGTGCTTTGGGGGTGTGGCGATAGATGACTGGGGGTGGCTGGGGTAGGGTGGGTTAGGGTGGACAGTAAGCCAGGCCCCTAATCAGTCCATAACCCCAGCCAAGAGGCTGTCATCTCTGGGGGGGTTCTCAGCGAACTCCTAACGGCCCGATCTGTCACACACCTGCCCTTGTCTTTTAGCGAACCTACATACCTGGGTTCATACAGAAAGCTGTTTGAAATCCTTCCACATTTGCATTGAGCACCGCGTCATCTGTGCTTGGTTGCGCCAGCCCAGCGTGATGGACCGCGTTAAGAATCCCAACGGTGCAAACCCCACAAACATGGCACTACCGGAAGGCTCGGTCAAAGGCCCAGCGTACTCAGAAGATGTTGAATAGCGTTTGAACCCGGGTCCGTTGAAGAGCCAGAGAGCCAGGCCAGTTAGGTTGAATCCCAGCCGGTGAGATGAGCCGTCAGCCCTCGCTGCATCAGTCCAGTAACAACGTCAGGGTCGGGTTACAACTCATCAGCACCCTAAACGGATAGGACCACGGGGAGGGGGGCAATCAAAGGCCACTTCTCCTGAATGAACGCAGAACAGAAAAGATCAGCCAGAATTTAACCCCCGCTACACCCCCCCCATCCCCCGCTCTCCAAAGGCTTTGACTGACTGGAACTCCCAAGGCCTCAGAGGGCTTCAGAGGGCCCCCAGTGTCTCATTTCACTAGTAGTTTACCCCCTGAACTGTGTGGATGGATGGGAGTTTAGATCTGTCTCTTATTATCTGCCCCTGGGATGGGGTGGGATTGGTCAAGGCTTAGGATGACCCAGCAGCCAGGTTATGCTAGGGTCTCCTGTTTGGCAGTAGCTTGGTCCCCTGTAAGGACAGTCCTGGTTGGGGATCCATGCACAACTATACTGGTCACACACACAAGAAAACACTCACTCATACGTGAACCCAACCGCATGTACGTTCACAAACATTCATCAACCAAGCCGAAATGCCACTGTGTAAACTCCCCACAGTTTCCCTGTGCAGGAAGCCAAATTAGCTTGAAGAAAACAAAGGGAAACACAAAACCACAGGAGCGGCAGGTTTGGAGGGAGCATATGTTTTTGGTAACATGTTTGAACGTGTAATACGTTTGAATTTATTACCATCACAGTTGTTCCTCTGGCGATATTTCTCTCCTTGTGTACGGACCGTACACAAGTCTTTGGGCTTGCTAAGAGATTGTCTGTTTCGTGGAGACCGAGTGGAAGTATTTCAATGAACTATTTGCTGGCGGCTGGATGCCGAGCCAGTCATTGTCACCTCCTCTAGCCCACATGGCCTTGGACAATCGTCAGCTCTATCGACCGCCAGCACTACTCCCTCGCAAACCAAAACACAACCTTCTACTGTACCTTTGTCCCAGCAAGGCCAGTGACTCCCACATAGTTAGGAATGACTTACGCAGCACCATTTCACAGAGAAAAGCATAGTTTACCTCTTCTCCCTCGCTGCCGAGTGGGATTTGAGTTGAGGGAAGTATGGGAAGCGCAGGAATAAGCTGAGAGGAGAAATTACTGAGGAAATGTTTTGAGGTGTCTGTTGGGATCTGGTAGGGATATTTCCTTGTCTCAGACATTTATATCCCAACACCTCAAACCCAGCCCGTCATCTGAGTGCGACGGTTTTGACAGGCATCCAATGAGGCCAAACCACCCTGGTTATTGTGCTTGGACCTATTTTGTACTTTAAGTCCTGGTAAGTACCCCTGAAGGTCCCGCCCCCTGGTCAGCCACAGAGGGCTAGCTGTCCCACCCAGACGGCAAACTAAACAGAAGACTAGACATCGGTCTTAAATATCCGGAGCAGGCACAATGCGAGGGATTCTGAGGCCACAAAAACATCCAGCACGAACGTTGCCCCCCCCATCCTTCACCCTTTGTTGGGACAAAAATAAATGTTTCCCTGTATATTCTTCACTAAACCAGAGGCTGAGACTCCACAAGGGGCACAGTACACATACTGGTTTTTGGCGTAGCTTAGAAGATTGTCTCATGATAAGAGAAAAGTAACTCCTAAGAAAATTACCAAACACTTTGGCTGTTGGCATAATCCCAGTCTCGTGTGCCGGGCTTTTACAACTGTTAAAAGTGTTAGCCTAAGATCAGATGGATAAGCTTGACATATTGTAGCTACCTGCTCTTTCTTTCATGCTTCAAGGCAAAGCTCAAGTGGAAGCAGCGTGATTGAGATGAATGAATGCTCATCCTGTGCAGTGGCCAAAGACTCTGTACAACTAGATTATTCATCACTCCACTCTTTCAGCGCCTAATACTGTTGACTTTTTGTTTGTGAAAAAAGCCACAGTCGTACCCGATGTATGTTATTCTACCATTTCCCCCTGCCGAAGGGGAAACCCATTCCGAAATTATGAAAATATTTATTTTCTCGATTCCTAGGATTTGGCTTCATGTAAATCCGTGTGTGTGTGTGTTTTCAGTGAAATAAAATGAAATTGTAGTTACTGCGTTAACAGGTGTGTGTGTGTGTGTTAACCTATAGAGCAGCGATAGGAAGCCCTTCTCACACCCTCCCACCCAGCACTCTGTTCTGAACTCTCTGCTGTCCAGGCCCTCCCACCTCCTCACCATCGTCATTCTCAACAGGTCCTGAGGCACGTAGTGGAGTTTGGTCAAGGCTTCACCCCAGAAACCTTCCCTCTCAGGGAATGTGTGGTGGCTGGCTTAAAGAGAGAGGGCCACAGGGCTGAAAGTGGCCATCATTCATAACTCATTGAGAGCCTGTCTTGTAAGATCTGTAAAGCTCTGAATTTATCGCCAAGCATTATTCTTACAAGGCTTGTGAAAAAACCCATTACCTCCTGTCACGCATTCACAATCTAACAGTCCAAATCACTTCACTTAACAAGGTGCAGGGACATAAAAAAGGCGTTCGCAACATTCAGCCCGTGTTCCAAATGGCACATTTAATATAGGGAAATATACCGGTCCTTGTTGGCCCTGGTTTAGTGTAGTGCCGTGTGGAATAGGATGCCGTGGTATTGAGGACATGGCCTCAGTCTGACTAGTGTGAGACAAGGGAAGATTGCCCAGTCTGTTAACAGCCATCGTTGGCACATAGAGATGCCAGGCTGCCAGTGTGAAACATGGATGACTGTAAGTTATGGTTTTGGGGCAATCCCACGGGGTGTTGGTAGTATATCTGGGCTCTGTGGCAACGTGTTGCAGCACAAAGAGGAGTGAATGTCCGGAAAAGTTTTGTTTTGTTTGGATGAAAAATTACCTGACAGAGCCCCGTAGGGAGAGAACAGACAGCTGATAGTGTGTTTGAGAAGAGACACCAGCGACTCATCAAATTAAAGCTAAGACCTCCATAACCCAGAATAATGATGGGAGACAAAATTAAACAAACACAGGTCTTAGACTTAGAGTGTGTCTCAAATGCCACGTGAAGAACATAGGTTATGTATCGCAAATGGCACCCTATTCCTCATCTAGTGGACTACTTTTGGCCCAGACCCAATAGACTGGACCATTGGGGATGCACCAAAGGTCGAGCAAAACCTCCAGACCAAGACCAGGGAAAATTTCTTCTTAGATGTTATTTTCTGAAGACACTACCCTAATGTCGTTTTCTCTTGCCCGCTCTCTGTCAGACAGCTGGAGGCTGAAGCAGAGCAGGCCCATTCAGGGTGGGGCCTCATGGAACAGGTGGGAGAGAGTCCTCTCATTGGCCGAGGCCGACAGCCAATGATTATCTGCGGGGCGCCGGGATTGAAAGGTCAGGCTGGCTAAAGGCTAGAAAACATGTTGCTGTTATAAGGAACCTGCAGGGGAATTTCAGAGCCAACTAAAGGTCCTATCGATGGACTAGGCTACATACAGTAGAGGTCTGTCTAGGGCAAATTGGGATGTATGGTAGTGTAAAAAAAAGACCCACTGGAAATTGAACATCAAATCACCAATTAGCCTTTGTTGTTGCCTATGGGCCTACAGCTAGGCTCCCATCCCTCGAGCAGGGATACCAGAAAATGAGACTGAAGTAGACTTGGAGACCAAAATAAATGCAAGACATCTCACTCCTTTTTTCTGGTTCATATGCAGTCGATGGACTACGCATACCAGACTCAGCGGCTGTCTATGGGTGAGCAATCGCTTAACAAGCAGACCAAATTAAGAGAAAAAAGTCTTCATGTATCCATCATCTTTGGATGGCTATATACAGTAAATACTGTATGTTGGAGTCGGAATTAATATGTATGTTTCTACGTGGTTATATTTTCTGAATGGAATGGTGATCTCATTAGTGCAACATTGTGGTGAATTGTGTTTTTCCTGCCGATGTGGATCAAGTGGGCATAGTAGTTATAGTAATGGGAACATAGTAGCAGCAACAGCAGCAAAGATTTAGTTTAGGGGAAGTCAGTGGGTCTTCATTAAGGAAAACCACAGCAACATGGGGGAGAGCCCAACACTGTCTGTTCCTCAGATTCTTGTTCGTTCTTTCTCCCTCCCTCTCTCACTCTCTCTCTCTCTCTCTCTCTCTCTCTCTCTCTCTCTCTCTCTATCTCACAGGTTCTAGCTCTGATGGCAATGTCTGTCTTTCTGCCTGCTCCCTCCGTACTCCCTGCCTACATTTCTGCCTGCCTGCGTCTGTCTGTCCCTTTGCTTCTTAATTACATCCTGCTTCCTGCTCTTGTTTAAAGAAGGTAGACGTGACTCTTTCGGTGAATTACAATCATCCAGTCATCCTCTCCCAATCAATCAGAGACAGCTGACTCCATCCGCCCAAGGCCACCACTCTGGGCCTGTCCTGAATGCCTTCCTACTCCCTTCCCTTCGCAGCAGGGCGTTATGGGCCCTGGGTCAGAAGTAGTGGCCTGCAGGGCGCAGAGTGTGTCCAGGTCAGTCACTGTCAAAGTCCCCGTCAGGTATCTATGGGCTGTAGAGGTGAATGGTTGTAAGGTCATGACCCTGGGCCTGGGGTAAATACCCTTATTCCGGTGCAGCTCTTCTGTGGGCCAAATTATTACCAGCTGTGTATTGATGCATGCAGACCAATGGGTTTGTGTATATGTTTGTGATTGTTTGTGTGGGTTCCTGAAAGCCTGCATCCAAACGACACCCGATTCGCTAAGGGACCTCGAAAAAAGCAACTGGCTAAAGGAAAACGGGTTTGACCATAAATAACCCTCCCAAATTCGCGGTGCTCGTTTTGCGATCACAACTTGGTCTCGTCACAGTAACTCCGGCCTGCTCAGCACGCCCCGCTGAGCCGCTTTGCTGTTTATAGCACTGCTTCCTAAACCAGGAGGTTTCAGGAGAAGTATATGTGCTTCGTGGAGAGAACATTCCCCTCTCAGGCACCACAACAAGCTTGCAGGCGCCCGTCCCACCGCAAAGAGTCAGTAGAGCGCGACGAAGCAAGGAAAACCTGTCTGACATCCTGGCCTCCCCACCCCAGACAGTGTTGAACCAATTCACACTGCCATTTACGAGGGTCCCAAGCATTGTTGGTAGCCCACAATCAACATGGAGCTCCGGATTGTAAAATGTTGTACTTTTTTTTTCATAGTAAGTTGTTCTTGTTGTATGATAAGGTGCGGAATATGCCGCTTTCCAACTACTTAACAGAAACCCAAATACATGTGAAACAGGTCAAAGAAACCTACTCTCCAAATAAATCACCTCAAAGCTTCCTTTCAAATCTAGTGTATTAATAACACAAAGATTATTATTTCAGATTGGAAAATATTTATAACAAACATAAATAAATTGTGACTGAAACCATTTGCTTTTGGGGAGAAGGAGATGAAATGTATTACTGCCTCTGGAAGCCTGCGGTTGTCCAATAAAAGCTGAAACAGCCCGCCACTTTTTCTACAAAGATGGAGACACCCCAATGTTCTGTAATTAAGAGCTTAAAAAGAGAAACTCTAAACTCTCATCTATTCCAAAGATACTAATCAGTAAATCTACAGTGCATTCCTTGGTGATTTGGAGTCATCGATGGTGTGTATACGTGGAAGCCAAGGGAAGCCAAACTTCCCAAAAATGTGATGAATAAAAAAATAAACTTTCAAAAAGTCTCCTTTGTCTCCCTTTCTGTGTTTTCTCCTTTTTCATACAATGAAAAAAAAGAAAACGTGGCTCCACTGGAGAAATCATGCGAGGGAGGGAAAAAGCTGCCGTCTGTTTCAGGATGTTTAGGCCATGTACAGTGTGTAACGTTATGTGGCCGAAAGGACTATGAAATGTTGTCGCCTATAACATTCCACCGGTGGATGCCAGCGAATGTTGAAAAGAAATGAATGATAAAAGACTCATGCAATCAGCATTGAGCTGAGCCCAACAGGGTGTAGTCCTGAGCTAGTAGGACCACCGCTTGTCCCCCCGCTCCATCACCATTGACCTATATCAACTAATGCTTGCAATCAGTATTAGCTATGTTTTATTCTCTTCCTACTAGCACTGAGCGGTTTGCTACTGTTGGTTAGAGTGTAATTCACCTGAGTGTATGCTGTTCCCACCCAGATATCCTAACATAAATGCAATATGTGTAAGTCGCTCTGGGTGGGAGCATCTACTAACTGACAAAAATATTAATAATGAAAATATAATTGACAGGTGAGAAAATGTATTCTGTTATGCTGTTGTTCACCGGTGGCTAGCTAGCGAAAACGGTCCTTTTGCTAAATTAGACATGCATAAAGATAGGGATGTGGTGGTGTAATATAAATTAACTTCTCCGTAAGCTGGTTAGAACATATTGTTTTGCCCTCATGTCTCAAGTTGTTGTCACTTTTTTCAACGCAGCTAGGGTTTTTAAAGAGGGTTTTGCAGAAACTCTCCATCCTTTTAAATCAATAGTTCTTCACTAGTCTAAAAAATGTAACCGTAACTGATTGTTAGGTGCAGTATGCTATGCGCTTATACCCAACAGATACACCCATTAGAGTAAACCCCTAAAACGACACCCCTTTTACAGTATGCCCTGAATAGTACACCACTTGTATTACACCTCTACTATTTAACCCTTAATTTTACACTCCTTATCTTACATCCCTCACATTACGACCCTTATAGTACACCTCTAATATTACACCCCTAATGTTACACCCCCCCCCCCCACCACCACCTTGTTCTTCCACTCCCCTGCAAATGTTCCCATCGTGTTGGTGACAGACAACACATCACCGAAACGATTTGATGAGCCAGACGCCTCTTGACACCTTCCCCCAGACACAGTTTTATTACAAGAGTGGGTGAGTTGAGGGTAAACATGCCACAATACATTCAACACAGTGGGACTGATGACAAGTCCAGACCGAGACGACACCATCAAAAGCGTTCCTGCAGCATCCTCTGTTTTGATGTGGGCAGGAAGAGCCTCTGAATTGCTACGTCTGTTGACAGTGCTGACAGTGGGTGCAGAACGTGTAGCGGCGGTGTGTTTGATGCTGCTGGCTTGGTCGGGTGTGGCTTGGCACGAGGACGTAGCCAGGTGTACCAGGGGCATTGCAAGGCGCTACGCCCAGGGATTGCGTGTGTTTGTGTGTGTGTGTGTGTGTTTGTGTCTTCTTGACGTTTTGTCCGGAGGATCATCGTCCTTTAAATGGCCATCCTTTCCTTGCCATCTCCGAAGCAGTCCTACGTTCAAACGTGTTTTCGATAGATTAGCTGGTATTTGATGAGGCAGGAAAAAGCACGCCGAAAATTTCATCTAACTACAGTCGCTAATCGCTAATCTACCCCTAATCTACCTCCCATCTACCCCTGGTGTCTCTACCCCACCTCCAGGTGGAAATCTGATTGGATGTTATTTTTACATCATTTGTCCAGAGGTCCTTGGCATATTAAGGGATAAAAAGAAGAAAAGATGACAAGAAAAAACGATGAGCCGTCATCAAACACCTTTGTGTCGGTGCAGTGTTTGACATGTTGCTGTAATCTATGGGAGCAAATGTCTGAGACATGGGAGGGACATCCATCGCATGCCGTCAACAGTCTACGGCATCAGAAGACGAGGCAGAAGAATTTCAATGTGACAGTCTCGGGCAATACATCATAATAGACATTCTATTATGGCGTTAAGAAGTGTGAAGAAATGCTGAACAGGGCAATCTTGAGGGTAGAAGACTTCTGAATGGATCAACACTGCCCTCTCCCTGGTCTCTCCTAGTGGGACATCTCCTGGGGGCAAGCTGAGGAGAAGTTCTCTCTAAATGGATGTAGAGTGTTTGTCCCCAACAATTGACCCCAAAGCAACACAGCCCCCCTGCATCTTACTCTTGGCTGGCCTCTGAAGCTGAATCGGGTCAGTCCCTGGACGATCCCAGGAGGACCAGTAGGGGGCACTCTTTTCTGACTCGCTGGTCACTAAAGACAGTGCGACAGGTGGCTAGTGGTTAAAGCCTCTTTACATTTAGATACATATTTAAAAAAATTATCCCAAGGCATTCACAGTGGCTCGGAAAAACACACACCCCCTTAGATTTTTTCACCTCCTTAAATCAAAATGGGTAAATAAAAAAAGTGAAAAATAGAATTTACGTATTTTCAGGAATTAGAAATACAAAACAAAAATCTACTGATCAAAAACTCAGATCAGTGTTGAGTTTATGTTGTAACACAATAAAATGTGGAGAAGCCCAAGAGGGGTGAATACTTCTGAGAGCCAATGTAAGGGTAGAGGCATTAACCCAGCTGTCATGGTGACTCTTTCAGCCTTCCTTCATATCATCAATAACAAAATACATGCAATAATGTATAACACGTGTAATTCACTCTGGATAGGAGAGTTTGTTAAATTACTAAAAAATAAGTCAAATCTTGCAAAAAGCTGCATTTCAATGCACGGATGTCTTGTGAGTGATAAACCCGGAACATGACGCTAGTGGCTGGAAACCTCACCAAACTACACAACCTAGTTTTGATTTAGCCCAGGCATAGACTGGAAAAGCACTTATCTCTGTAAATGGTCCAATATCGTTTTCCACCGTCTGCCCTGGGAGTGTTTTACTGCTGCGTAGAGACTCAGGGGTGCTAATTAAAATCAAGTTGTATCCCTTACAGAAAGTGCAACCCTTGGTCTCCGCTGTTTCTGTCTTTCTGGTAGTGACTGTGTTTTCTCCATTAGTCAACATAAAGCTGTCAATAGCTTCTCGCTGACTGACAGAGTACTGTGTCCCAAATGACACAATATCCCCTTCGTAGTGCACTGCTTTTGACCCAAGCCTCATGGGCCACGGTCAACAACCCTGCACTAAGTAGTTAAAACGTTCCCATTTGGTACTCTTGCCCAGACGGCATCAATGGTGGCTGGGTGGCTGATTTTCTTGTTGGCTTCTTTGTGTCGTAGAAGCCGGATCAGCGGTGATATATATTACCCTGGTAGGGGTGATGTTTGTCTAGCCGCGTTGCGAGGTGAGACGCCATGGAAAGGTGTCGAGGATGGACTCTTTTGATTGATACCCACTGGTTTTCAATAATGGAAGTATTCATTCTAGAATGAATAATGACAGGCACCAGTGTTCTGGAGTCTGTGAGTTCTCTGTTTGAATATGAGGAAATAACCAATAGCAGGTCTAAGCCAGTAATATCTGTTAAACCTGGAATGTGACTCCATTAAACACAAGGCCTTTATGGAGTATCATGTTTACTCCAATCTATATACAAAGACTGTGCTTGTATATCCAAACAGTACCATCAGTGCTTGTGTCTGGCTCTTTCAAAGTACAATGATTATTTGGTAAATAGTGAATCAGGGAACATGCTTGACTGAAAATATGTTAAAATCATATTTGTTTAACCGCAATACATTGAGCGTGATTTGTTCCAGGATGAAATCTTTTGCCAAACGACTTCACTGATCTGCTTGTAGCAGCATTCTCCCAAAACACTGGATCAGGCTGAAAGTGTGATTCTGGTCAGTAATAAGGAATTGTTATTACAATGTAATTTCAACTAATGCACTTCCTCAGCAGAAGGGTTAGGAGACTGATGTTTTAATTTGTAACAAGAGATAATGTTGTTACAAATTATATTCTAATATATATTCTAATATTCATACAATGCTCAGAATTCTGAAAGGCCAACATTTTATGGTTAATAATATAAAAGACCACAATAATACACCACACATTTACCCTTCAAGCGGAACATTTTGATGGTGATGAATAAATTATCCGATGCATTTCGATCAAACTTTCATCTTTAAGTCAACTCACGTCTTGTAGTGTATTTTGGATGGAGATTGTGTTTGGCACCAGCTTTATTTGTTCACAGTTGTGAAGGAGTAAATGAAAACACCCTTACATCAGGAGAAAGAGTAGCAGAGCATAGCCAATCACAACAAAACACACACACTGTGTACATACACAGACACACACGTTTACACACAAACACCCATGCATAGATACAACAGTCAGCTAAGTTAGTGAGAAGGACTGAGGCCCAATTCTGCTTTTTATTCCACCCATCCAATCTGGTTACTTGTGGTTGGTATTGATGCAATGACTGCATGTTTTATTACAGACTGAAAACCCTATGTGAGAAACCTGAGTAGGCAATCATTTAGTGAGCTGGGTCAAGACAATCAAGAAGAAAATGTGTGTGTGTGTGTGTGTGTGTTGGCACGCACACACACACACACATTTTAAACGCAGACAGGAATGTCCCCAAACTGTAGTAAAATCTGAAAAAACAAGAGCTATATTTTCTTGACATTGTCAAGTATTTGCAAGATCTTGCAACAAATAGTCTAATTAGGGATAAGCAAAGATGGAGTTGAGGCCATACAGAGGAATACGCTACAGGGCCCACCAAAATTGGCGGGAGCCAATTTGCCTGTTTTGTGTACACATTTCTAAAACTGCATTAGAATGTGTTCCGCTTGGTCTCCTGATGTGCTTTAAGCCTTGTTGGGAACGTTGAATATGGTAACTGGAGGAGTGGATGCCTCTGCAATGCTGAACAGGCCATTTGGAAGATTTTAGTCAATATAAGCACTCCTCCAGGATCCACTCTACCTCTGGCAACACTGAATCGAGCAGCCTGTGCATGGGGCAAGCTGCAAGCAATGCCTTCAGCCAATCATTATGCATTATTGTTATTTTTCAGAAATCCGTTTGAACCACAGAAATAGGGTGTGATTTTTGTCGCTTCGGTACTATTATCAATAGTATGTTGTGGTTTTAGCTGGGAATCAGAGATTGGTCCAAAACCGTTCCTGAACTCTGATTGGTGGAACCTAACATTATCCCGCACAATTTAATTGGAGAACTCAATGAGGTGCACAGCCCCAGTACTGTAGATTAGATTAGATTCAACTTTATTGTCATTGAACAAGTACAGTACAACTAAATGCAGTTAGCATCTAACCAGAAGTGCAAATAGAAGATTGCAGAAAATTTGCCAGTGAAACAGTTAAGAACAATGTATGTTATAGATTGGCTGCATAAATGTGCAATGAAGGCAAATGCAAGTTACCACCCCATCTTTAGATATGGCTACACACATGGCTGCACACATGGATGTTTCTCCAACACTGTCCAGGCACATGGACAGTTGATCATTGGCCAATTAAATGCATTCACACTGTGTAGCGTTTTGGCCAGGTAGAATCCAGCTTTAGCAACAAAGATGTGCTTGTGATGGTTCACAGCAGCCCAGTTTGTCGTAAATCACGTTGCCTCTTTCCTGGGGATATCTGATATACTCCTATGACTTGCTGTATGTTCTGCTCCATTTAGAAAGACATTGCCAGTGTTCACATGGTTGATATGGTTACCAGTTGGAGTTGCTAATATGTATGGCAATCATGTGCCTGTATTTAACAGTATTGTATTGTCCATAGGCAATGCAGTGGTCTTTTGTGGCTCACACTACCCACACCAAGGTCTTTTTTCCACTATATTTTAGCAGGTAAGTACGTATGAGAACATTTTCTAATTTTCAGCACCAACACGGGAGCCATTGGAGTTAAATGTCTTGCCGAGGTGATGTTTCAATCTGACAACTTTCTGTTACAGGTCTGATGCTCTAACCAATTGGCTGCCCTACCACCCTTGTTTTGGGTTTTGGGAAAAAGTTTAATTTCTTAAATGTGACATGGAAAACATCTACAACCACATCGAAGTCTTGCTGATTTTTGCCGCAACATGCTTACATCACACCCTAGTTCCAAGGCAACCCCAAACACAGGGAAAATAACTGAAAGCCTTTATTGTCATCTCAGCACTTCACCTCGATCCGAGCTAGCCATGCTCCCTATGACATCCTGTCTCCAAACACAGACAGGCTTTGTTCTTTAATAACACCGCCCCGTCTGACAGATCTGGGGGCAACCCAGGGAGATACTGTCTCTCCTCCATCTTCCCCATCTCCGTGCTCCTCAGTTGGGTTGCAGAGGAACCATGCGACCCTCGCACTTAGTCCTGGGCTGGCAGAGGAAGCAGGAAATGCTGGCCATAGCAGCATAGCAGAGCTGCTTTGTACCCAGCGGGGGATAATGGGAGGCGTGCAGAGGCAGACAGAGATGTGCCCCGAGCCTTGTTCCAGATCGCAGGCATTGCCACATAAAGCCTCCCGTTCCCACTGTCTAGGCAGGAAGCTCTGCTTTGCTCCCTCACTGGGTTTCCCTCCTCCTAACTGAACGCTCTGCTGAATTTGGGTAGTTTTGAATAGGAGTAGAGTATATAACTAAACCTGTTTGTCTTTTTCTTTTCATTTTTGTTTTGGGAGAAAAGGGTCGTTTTTGATATCATAGATATAGATTTAAAAGAACTGATTGGATTCATTTTAAAACCCTTCATTTCATATGTATATATACATTATACATACATTATGTCTGTACATTTATAGTTTTTATACATTTTTACCTCCATTCTTTTAATTTTCATTTACTATTATTTTTTGGTCATCCCTGCCCTTTCCTGACAGGAGAAATCCCAAGGGCCATCATACTTATACAGCTTAAAGCCACCTGTAGTTTAAAACTGCAATGTTTGTAATTGACTTTACAAAGTGCTAGATTTGTATGAACATGAATCCATTCATTCACCCCAACACCAATTCAAACCTTCGAAAGTCCATAAAAAACACGTCTTTCCCAGTCTACCACTATTCTGCAGTTTCCTACTGCAATCCATCTCTCCATTCTAACACAAATATTTCGTCTTTGAATACATTGAGCGTATTTATACAGATAATGACGGGCAAAATAGTGTTCACAAAGAATAGTAAGAGCTACATGAAAATACTGTCAAACCACTTAGTATATTGCTACATCCCTAAAAACTCTTTCTGAAGACCAAAGTTAAAATCCATTTTCTACCTGTCCGACCGACTGGGCCATCTGTCTGTCTGATGCTTGGCTCATCGGTCTGAGTTTGATGTTCCTCTTTCATAGAGCACCTGCATATATCTCTGCAGGATGACTTACAAGTGCTGCCAAGGAGACTGCTCCAGATGTGCTGCCTGGATTATACCCAGGACATCTTCATAACTTTCTTTTCTTATCTTCCTTTACACTGCAGCTTTTTTTCTGTCCTTTGCTCTGTCTGTCCCCTCTCTCTTTCTCTGTCTTTCTGTCTCTCTTTAATTTTGTCTGTCTGTCTCTCTCTCTGTGTCCTTCTGTCTCTCAACTCAGTTTAATTCCAGAGACTTGACATGGAAAGTTAGGTTTCTTATTATATCAATGTATATATAAAATGTCAGTGGGGCAATAATAATAAAGATAACATTGGGAATGGCTTTTGTATTAACATGTACTATAACAACAATATGGTTGTGAAGGAAAAAATAAATCAACTTTATACTGCAGCAGTAATGTAAAGACAAATTTAATAAATGCATAAAATAGTAGTGTCAGGCTGGAAATGAATGAAATGCCTCAAGGCAGAGCATTAACAACAAAACAAAATGGCATAAAGGTTCACTATTCTATTGTTGGCTGTCCCTCGATTTTCACTGGAGGTCACATATCTGCCAAATCTAAAGGTCGCTACCTTTCCGTGTCTATTTCTCTCTCTGACTCTGTCTTTCTAGAGCTCGTTCTGTCTCTTCTTGGTGCTGTAGCGTTCTGTCTCAGTATTTGTGTCTGGTGGTAGGAAAGATAGCGAGTATTGACACAGTATTTGTGTCATGTGGATGAGATAGCGAGTAAGAAGTCAGCTAGCGTAGTTAGCAGACAGTCATTTTACTGGATACTGAAGAGAATGTTTACTCATCAGTCGACCCAGACAGAAACAGCCAGTGTGGTCCTCGTCTATAAATTCCCATCCCTCCCTCTCATTCAGTGAGGTGGAAGGGAACCATTCAGTGCGGTGGAAGGGAACCATTCAGTGAGGTGGAAGGGAACCATTCAGTGAGGTGGAAAGGAACCATTCAGTGTGGTGGAAGGGAACCATTCAGTGAGGTGGAAGGGACCATGATGGATATTCCACTAGACGTAATAACGTTTTATACCCAAGTAGACTAATTCATTAAAGAGAAACAATGAGAGCATAACACATCTGCCATCTCCCTTGATCAGTGACCACCATTTACCTCAACCACATAAGACAAAACACTAACACAGTATGGTGGGAACGTCAAGTTCAGAGATGCATGCTGAGCCAACTACGTAGAACGCAACCCCTTCCGAACCCCTCAGATACACTTAGCATGCATGCACACCCGTGCACACGCACTAACACGCAAACACAAGCCAATAGGCACACAGACGCGAGCACACAAACGTACAGCTCTCCATAACTGGTTAAGTTGATGGGGATGCATGTGAGATGAAAGGAGATCCACATGAAACAACATGAAATTTGCTAAAGTTCCTGTACTTCACTTACTCATACCCCCCCCCTTTACTTTTCTTTCTCTCCGTCTGTTTCTCTCGCATCACACGTTGAGTCATCCTCAGAGTGAGTGCTTGGGACAAAGTTACTGACCAAGCAGTTACAGGCCTGCTAATGTTATGTCCCAAGTGGAACCATATGAATACAGCAATAGCCCAAAGTAGTGGGGCCAGGGTGGTGGGGGGGGTGACACAGGGCTCCTGGTCTGAACCAGAGCCGGTAGACGGTTGGGTTTGGCTATTAGCACCAACCCATAAGTTTCGGTAGAAGATTTGTAATACGTTATGTGGGGTTTTACAGGCTACTCGGGAGACCATTCCGTAGGTTTAACTCTCTGGCTTCACCCGAATAATGAGGTCCAATGCAGCCAACCTGTCCCTCTTGGAATACATCCCTGGACCTGTGCACTAAATGACACAATTCCATTCTTCAGATTATTGTGTGCTATTAAATGTTGGATTCGTTTTTCATATTGCATATATATATATATATATATATATATAATTTTTATTTATTATTTTTTTTCCCGCCATTTTTAGAGGACAGAGTTTGTGCTGAAAGAGCAGTGGGCCGGATTTCAAACCATGCAGTACCTATGTTCTGAAGCTAGTGGCTTAGACCGCCAGACCACCCTAGACATCGACGTAGGATTAGTTCTGCATTATTTTGCGTAAGACCTTGGACCCCTGGAAAAGTGGTGCATCGACTGACACATATATTAGTTCTGTAGGGCCACTAACCAACTGGAACATTCTTGGCTACTTCCTTGGCTTGTCACTTGGCACATATTAAATATTGAACATGGACGGGTGGATGAGGTTGGAAAGGGGGGTTGGTTGGGGAAATGGCAGACTACAAAGGCATGATTCATAGAAAGAGTGAGACATAAGGGAGAATAAAATCAAATCCAGATTGGACAGGATAGCCAAGATGTGTATCCCAAATGGTAACCTATTCCCCATCCAGTACTATACCGGCACCCTATTCCCCATCCAGTACTATACCGGCACCCTATTGCCCATCCAGTACTATACCGGCACCCTATTCCCCATCCAGCACTATACCGGCACCCTATTCCCCATCCAGCACTATACCGGCACCCTATTCCCCATCCAGCAATACCGGCACCCTATTCCCCATCCAGCACTATACTGGCACCCTATTCCCCATCCAGTACTATACCGGCACCCTATTCCCCATCCAGTACTAT
Organism: Esox masquinongy; assembly: GCA_016801175.1. Taxonomy (NCBI): domain Eukaryota; kingdom Metazoa; phylum Chordata; class Actinopteri; order Esociformes; family Esocidae; genus Esox; species Esox masquinongy. The sequence goes on along the minus strand of JACXGI010000786.1, from coordinate 57,326 downwards.
ACCGGCACACTATTTTCCAACCAGTATTGTAATGGGAAAAGGGGGCCATTTGGGATACACATAAAGCGGCGGGTCATTGAGGATGAGATGGAGATGAAAGACTGTTCGATTGGTTCAACTGTCTTCTCCAAGAAAGCCAGGGTTCTTGGATTGTTCTTCAGACAGTATATATGAAGGCAGTGAAACGGCCCGTGGCGTATGGTTCTCGTCATGCTAGGTTTTAGTGGCGCTCTGACTCGGACCTTTTGTTCCTCAGCTACTCGGTTGGAGCATAAAAATAATAATTTGGGTGAAAAGAGGCAGCTGACGCAGAAGAGCTTGAGGACTGGATAGTGTTTATTCACGACAGCTAGTCTGAATTTGTCAAATTCTATTTACAATCTCATAAGTTATGTTACTTTGCCATTTTTATTTTGTCAACTGCTTCATCGTTCAATAAAGCTTTAGGTTACATGAACACTTCACGCACGGCAGATCTTAAAAACATTTCTTTCCAAATAAAAGTCCTAAAACGCGGTCCAACTATAAGGTTGGAAAAAATGGTGTGAATATAGTGATGATTTATGAAAGAGCGCTTGTACAGTATAATAGAATAGGATACAGATGTTGTACGTGTTGTAAAATAAACTACCCAGTCAATACTAGGAAATATGCCCGCCTGCCCATGTCTTTCTGTCTGTCCGACTGTTTGCCTAAATACCTGCTGTTTCTATAAGACTGTCTTTCTGTCTCTGTCTTTCAGTCTGTGAGCGAAAAGGTATGTCTACAGAGAAAGGTGGAAGTAGGAGGAGGGAGAGACAGTGGTAAGGAAAATGGGAAACAGAATGGGGAAGGAGACAGATATGAGCTAGGAGAAAGAGAGAAAAATGATGGGAGAAAAAGACAGAAGAGATAGGGACTTAAGAGAAGGAATAAGAGAAGGAAGGACAGGTTGGTTTTTAGGGAGTAGAGAGATATCTGTCTTGTTAATGTTATGTATTCACTTAAATACATTATGTAACGGTGAGGTCTTGCTGGTAGTCAAATTAAGTAGTGGTCAGGTCTTACTGGGAGTCAAATTATGTAACGGTGAGGTCTTACTCAGACTCAAATTATGTAACGGTGAGGTCTTACTGGGAATCAAATTATGTAATGGTGAGATCTTACTGGGAGTCAAATTCTGTAATGGTGAGGTCTTACTGGGAGTCAAATGATGTAATGGTGAGGTCTTACTGGGAGTCAAATGATGTAATGGTGAGGTCTTACTGGGAGTCAAATGATGTAACGATGAGGTTGGGGGGTGACTGGCACTCACACTCTCATGGATGGGGATTGATGATGTGAACAGCCAGACTTGTGTTCCTGGTGGCAGCTTGTACTTTCCAGTGTAACATGGGGCTGCAGAATGGGCATCGATCAAGGTGGCAAGGTTAATGGATTCAGGCTGACTAGGTTTAGGGAATGTTAAGTTGAGGGGTCTGGAATTAGTACACATATTCAGGTGCTTTGGGAATTTTGTTTGCATTATTCCAACTTTTCAGTCAAAAGGAGTGAGAGCGTAAGAGAGAGGAGGGAGATGGAGAGTCAAGGACTGGTTTAGGATTGAACCTGAAACTACTTGGTCTGCCATGTTACAGCTACATCGGTCTGACTCCACCTCCTGCTGATGTGAAGAATACACACACACACAGCCACATCAACACAATTCACACACACACATACACACACACACACACACACCAGCGCTCCCCATCTGGTCCCTGAGGAAGACTGAGTTACCACGCTTGATAAGAGCACATTTGAGGTCCCACTGCTCCATCTCAATTGGAACTGGCAGAATCAACCACTAATCGGATTAGTTAAAATTGTTGGCATTTTCTTTCATCTCTCATTACTTTTGTTTGTCTTCCCTCCTTTTCTTTCCTCGACCATGATATCACGTGTCTCTTTTTCTTGTTATCACAGGCAGATATATTTTCTCTCTTAAGCTTTTCTAACTGGAGAATGAGAGGAAAGCAGCAAGACAGTATTTTTAAATCTCTTTGCCTTTTGGATGCCGTTTTGAAGCAGTAGACAGAGAACTCACACTTCATCTATCATCTAAGTTTTTTTCTTCTCTCATCAAATGTAACAACAAAGCGATAACAGAGGGTTGAAGAGGTTCAACAAGATTCTAGGTCCCCACATCAATTATGTGAAAACAAATGAAATACCAAACAAAATTCCTAATTTTACATAATTATGCAACAGTGCCAAGCACATATTAGTAATACTATCAAATATATTATATGATACTGTATGTTCTATGTCACATTCTTGAGTAATGGAGCACTCTTGTTCCACACAAAATTGAAAATATTTACAGCAGACTAAGGCCTGGGTCCAAAGAGCATGTGTAAATCTCATTAGATATATATCCAAGTGTTCGAGAATGGCAATTACTAAATTATGAATGTCAAATTAATAAGAAAAAGGGCTAAGTGTCTGAAAGAGAGATTCATCTTGTCCTAGTTATGCCAAAGGCAAGAGGTATATTTCATGAAACCCCATTTCTCACTTTGCTTTATAGACACACACATACTCACACACACACACACACATAAATAAAAAATATAATGCTTAGCCAAGAGCCAACATTTACTCGTAACTGTATGGAGCATGACAAAAACACAACTAAAATTATCTAAAATTATTGATTTACAGTATGTATACTGATGAATGATCATGGAATTGTGTAAGTGTGTTTGTGATTGTGTGTGTGTGTGTCTGTGTGTGTGTGTGTGTGTGTGTGTGTCTGGGTGTATTTGCACACTTGAGTAGCTATGTGTGAAGGCTAGCTACAGAGATTGATTGAATAAGAATTATTTTGAGCATGAAGTCACTATTAAAGCTGTAGAATTGCATGGGGTCCATTTGTGTATCTGATATTTAAATAATAACATGCCACAATTCTTGAAGTTACACATGTTATGTTTCACACCTTGCAGCATCTGCCAAGAGTTAATTTCGGAACCCAGAACCAAGCCATGTGTAGGCTTCTGTGGTTTCACTGGAATTAGCCTGAATAATACAATGTTATATTATTTGATATCCAGACTATTAGATGGAACGAGGGAGAAAAAAAATACTATTATTCACCAGATGTCAAGAAAACATCTGCACAAATGAATGATATTGGAAATGGGTTGGGGATTTAGAAATGTGTGTTTTCACACACGCGCATGGACACACGCTCAAGCACACACACTTAATGTAAACCATACAAGCTTTCATGAGGAGAAATGTGAGCCACACACCGACCAATGCGCTTGGCTGCGAAGAGAACAGTTAACGGGCTACAATCCATTACACAACCTCATAAACGTCCCCAGGATTAACACTAAAGGATATGCATTCCACTTTGCCTCGCCTCTGATATCAAACTCTTTTTCTTTTTACTCCCCCACCCCATCTCTTTTCTGACTTCTCTCTCTCCCTCTATTTCCTTCGCCATTCTCCGGCCATATGACCCAGGAAATGTACACATTGATGATTGGCTTGGACTACAGCAATCTCAGTTAGGCATGACAAGGTTTATGTGGCCATAAGCACGAAAGGGCTTTCAGGCAGCCTTTATAAATGGGAGGACATGATCTGACTGGTCAAAGAGAATGTGTTTGTGTTCGCGATATCAGTTGTCTGCTGATGTAGTTGTCTACTGACCATCATGTAGTAGTCTGCTAATCATCATGTGGTAGTCTGCTGATCATCATGTAGTAGTCTGCT
>JACXGI010000786.1:36899-53482 GCA_016801175.1 Esox masquinongy | reverse complement strand
GCTACATTAAAGCCAAAGTGATATGCTTCATTTTCAATGTGTGAATTCACTACAGAACCCCACAGAAACCAAAACCAAATGATGAATTCCCTTCATTCTTTGTTCCCGGCATCTTTAACATGTTAGATTTTCTGACCAATATGCAGCCTGCGTTTCCATCTCCCTTCTTAGACTCCACTTACAGGCATTTCAGTCTTTATACATTCTAACACGCCTTGTCCGAGCCCTCCAACTCTGTGATGGGGTGCTCCCTCATTTGTCTTTGACACCCGGAGCTAGTCAGCCAGCTCCGTCATTCATCTCCTGTGTCACAGTCACGGCGAAGCGGGGGAAGTCTCACCGTGATGAGACGAACTGTATTATTCAACATTTCTCACTGCCAGCGTCGTATGGTCTCTGTTATAAAGAACATCACAGAACCAGGCCTGTCCGTCACGTTGATTCTATACTGCCATGCGAGTCAAGCATAATCAAGCACAAGTATTAAACAAAATACTCTGTCTATAGTTATGTGTTCGGCTTCAGTAGTCTTAACCCCGGGCACTTATTGTGAAAGTACACTATGTGAAGTTAGCTAAATGTTTGTGAGTGGTCATACTGGACTTTCCCATTGTAAACCAGTCACCGAAAGTCAGTAAGAGTTTGAACCCCATAACCCACCACCTCTCTGGTGAGCCTAAAATGGACACCTCAAATAATTCAAACAGGCGAAATAAATAACTGGCTAAGAATGATGACAAGGGCTTTGCATAAGACCTTTTCATATTATGAGGAAAAGAGAGAGTGAGACAAAGAGATGGAGTGAGAGAAAGATGACAAGAGAGAGATGGAGAGACGGAGAGAAAGAGTGAAAGGGAGAGAGAGATACAGGCAAAAAGAGAGAGAGAGAGATCAGTGGGCAGCCAACATACTCCTGCGACTCTCATTACGTTTTCATTAGGAACCATGTTTCTTTAATGATGACCTTTCGAAAAAGAAAAAAAAATGAAAATAATAAAGAGAAACCTCAGCATGTCCTTTGTTCCAGACTTACACACTTGATCAGTCTTACCGTGATCCGCTTCCTCTAGTCTGCCAATATCGTGTGTAGGTTCGGGTGTTCACCCGCGATCATAGCAGAACTATATCCAACAACACCACAGAGAACACACACACACACAAATTCACACATATCCTCAATAGTAAAAAGCTACACCCAGCGCTCTACAAAACGTCATCATGCTGTCCATCTGTATCTGACTAGGGTATGCTGGCTGGTGCTTCATTAGGTCACATGACTTCGTATGGAACGGATTATCTCCTTTCAACAGAAAAAATTATTTCATACCAACAAAATAATAGGATCTTCTTGCCAATGTTCAAATGATTGGCTTAGCTTTTCTCTTCCTTGTGTCCTTTCGAGAACATCCACCGAAGTTCATTGCAGTACACTGCAAGACATTGTCCCATGTGGATACAGATTTTGCCATGTCATCCTTTGGTTTCAAATCCACTCACTGCCTATCAATCTATCATCTACAATTATAGTAATGCTACTGAACCTGTAGATACTCCAGAATCAGTCTATACTTCATCTACTGACATTCCTCTCTTTTCTTCTACACTCTCCCCTCCAAAACTAACCCCCATTCTCCTCTCTTTTTCTCGCCAACTCTAAGACACAGCCTTATTAATCATTCTACTATAGCCGAGCCAGGAGAGACTGCATCGGGGCTGGGGCAGAGGCTGGTCTATGTTCACAGCAGCCGTGCTTCACAATGGCTGCCAGAGACAGAGATAGTGTCCATAATGGCACCCTATATAGTGTGCTACTATTGACCAGAACTCTATGGGTCCAGGTCAAAATTATTGCACTAATAAGGGAATAGGGTGTCATTTGGGAACCAGTCAGAAAGAGCTTGAAAGGCCCTTCAATCCCTCTGACAGCATAAAGTACACTAACGACTTGGTGGCGTGCAATGCATTCAAGATCAGTAAAGGTCTTAAAATCCATAAAGGATGAAGACAATGAATCCTCAAAAAACCTAGAGCATTCTCTCTGTGTGAGAATGCTGTTCATTGACTGTAGTTGAGATTCAAACCTACTATTCCTTTCAAACTCATTACCTAGCTCAGTGGACAAAACCCGCGTCATAATGTTATTCATCCAGGGTTGCACAAATTCATGGAAAAAATACTGAAAAACTGATTAATTAAAGGCAAGCAATAGTCGAAGGACTCAAACAAAAAGGCAGAAATGTATTTCTTATAGCTAATTTTAATCCATTGAATGTATAAGTCACAGGTGATTGACATTTCAACACCAAACTGGCAGATTCCTTAGAGTATTACAAATTCACTTCAGTATCAGCTATTTTAATTCACTTCAGTATCAGATGTTTTTGAAGCTAGAAGAACATCTTTGGGTGAAATGTGATTAAAAGTTCCAATGTGATTAAAGGACAATTTCACTTTTTTGCAACTTACTGTTAGATGGTTCCTTACCTTTGAAATACACTATGGGCCAAGACAAACTGTAAAATATGGTTTAGTTTCTTTTAAACAGCCATTGCAAATATCAGCTAATTTTAGCCACCGCTACCTCAAAATGAATGGAAGTAATGGGGGCATGTGATCAAGTTCTACAAAAACTCTCAAAAACAACTGAAATGAACAGGATATTCAATGTAATCTTAAAGGTGATTTGACCATTACAAAACAAACATGTTCATATGCCATCATTATGTCCAATGATTTTTTGTTAACAGTGGCAAACGTTAAGTACCATACTACCGTGCATAGGCAAAAGGACGTAACTTAAATTTTGAACGAAATTGAGTTATTGTCATTTTTGGAAAATGAAAGATCTACTTTATGGTGTGGACAAATATCTTGAGTCAATTTTGTTGTTTTTTGGAGAAAACAGTGGGCTTTTTTTGCCGCAACTTCCAAAAGCCCTAGAGAAGCAAGTACAGAATCCGTTAAATCAGTTACGATTTTTGTCTTTGTTTTGCTGCACTCCAGAATGTTCAAATTGAGTTAATAAGGTACTCTGCCTTTGTTTTGTTGCGCATCAAAATTAAGTTACTGAGTTATGTTGTAATGCCCATGTATTAATATCTGTCATTGAAGTATTTCTGACACACACAGTAGCTTGAAAAAAGTGTAAAGCAAATAATGTTACAGTGGTTAGATCTAGCTTTTAAGAATGGCCCATTGCTCTCGTGGGAACATTTTGGTGGAGACGGTTTTAAAACGCGGACACCACAATCAATGTAAGAAAGGTTAGGCTATAAGATTAGATAGATAGATAGATAGATAGATAGATAGATAGATAGATAGACAGACAGACAGACAGACAGACAGACAGACAGACAGACAGATAGGTCGTCGATCGATCGAACTAAAATTACTTGTTAGCCAGCTTAGGCTAACTGCTTGACCAACAAAACTAAACTGCTCCCATAAGTGATCAGAATGCAAACAAAGCACTGGAAACAAACAATAACCAGATGACTTGCCAGCAGTTTGTAATCGTAAATCATACGCAATTTGCAGGCTAGCCAGTGCCAGTCTGTGAAAGCCCGACACTGACATCCAAGGCCTCACATAGACACATGACACACCTCCTAAGTAGGCAAATCACACAGACGTGTTCAGTAGTAACATTTTACAATAAAATAGATGTCCTACCTTTCCTTGTAACCTGATAAAAATCCATTGCAAACAAAGTCCTCTGAGAGGTTCAATCCACAACATGAGTTTTGATCATTACTCGCTGGAGTTCAACACATTGAATCCATAACATGAGTTGTTCTTGAGTATCCTACTCTGGCATTCATCCAATTCAATTCAAAATACGAGTATTGTGTCTTTTACAGTACTATCTGTTGCGTTAGTAAACATTTCACTAAATAAATTGGTTGCAAAACGTTACCCGCCCACATGCAAAACTATTTTGTTTGATTGATGTCATCTGTGTCTACATTTGTCATGTCAAAAACAACAATAACAATGTTATCATTATACTGATTTAATATAGTGATCAGCAACAAAGTGAGTGATCATATGGAAGTTGATGCATTTTGCCTTGGCATGAACGCTTATAATTTTGCAGACAATGTAAATGCAGAGTACATTAACTCCTGAAAAAGGGTCAAAGATCAATGTGAGCTCAAGATTTTTATGTAAATAAATAACTTTGTTAGAAAAACAAAGAATTGCCACATTTCCAATGTTCTGCCTACAACTCATTTGGCTGGAAAACAAAACAACTTTAAAGTAATTTTTCTTATTTCTACACTCTGGCGAGTTAAGGTCTTTTGCCTTTAAAGAAAACTAAACCATGGATTCATGTTTTTCTTGGCCTACAGACTTCTTTCAGGGCAGGGAACCAACTAACATCAAGTTGTGAAAAGGTAAAGAATTTCTACTGGTTATGGGTTAAAACAAAATCTGTCTGAATGTGACAGGACAAACTGTATATTACTTTGTGCAAAACTAAATCAAAAGAATGTTGAAACGATAATGGACCTATAAATGTTTTAGTTAACTGCCGTTTTTTTGAAATACATTTTGACATAAATTTGAAAGAAACATATCTGCACCTGTGGCACATAGTTGAATTTGAAAATCCGATGTGACCCCTCAAACCAAGATGTTTGCTGTTTTTCAGTTAATACATATATAGACATTTTGTCGGTTTAGACAAACATCTAATATAGACGTTAATCTGGTATAAGTTGTCTGATTCATCCTTGGTTTGTCATCGCTGTGTTTCTGTTGTATAAGGACAGGGTCTGGTGTCTCCATCTCACATGCTGGCTTACTGATAGCTCAGGAATGATAAGTGGTGGTGTCATTAATTGTGTGGAGACATGGGTGGAGTGAAAGGACTGGGAGCCCCACAACCACCAGTGAGCATCCAGTTTCATGACTTCAGAGAGAGTGGCTTAATTTCAAAACCCCTTTCTGGCGTCACAACCCAACCGCCATCTGCAGATCTCTTTTCAGGTTCAGGTGGCTATAAGAGACACTCATGAACACTGTTTTTTTATTATTTTTTTTATTGAATTTCCTGTCATGAAAACAATGAACGTGAGAACAATCAAACCAAGCTCTTTGTTAACCTGTGAAACTCAAGATGTCACCTCAGTCACCAGTGATCATAAAGCCTGGCCAAAAACAGATTATTTGAAAGGTGTCTGTTCACCTGTAGGTGGCACATAAGCTGGTGATTGGCTATTTCACAGCCTGACACTAATAACATTACAGCATTTTAAACTCTGACTCTCACTCTGTGCTCTTCTCTTAGTAGTCATGTGCAGACAGTTCAAAGCCAGAACTCCATACTTCATCCGCCACAAAATCTGCTTAACTCTTCGTAGAGCCGTTGCATAACATTATTCTGACTTCCCTTTTTCTTTGTATGCCTCCTCCACCCCATTCCCAACTACACCACCACAAAAACATTGACAATCAGGTGAGTGCGCATAGTGTGACTGATAGCATTGTAGAACAGAGGAACCCTGTAAAAGACAGGCATGTCCTGAGGGTTGCAGTGACTGAACTGTGATCTTTGATGTGATGTGGTTTGATATAATCCGTGTTCTGTACCTGTTGAACCAAATAGGCTATACGTGTCAGATCTCTCTCCTCATCGCTTCCAGTGCAGACAACATTATTCCCACAGTCAGCTCCCAGGATTGTAGTATTCGCAGATGTTCCTGATGTACACCTGGAAAAAGCTAAATAAACTCTTATTCAACCATGTATTTCCCCTTCTCAAACCAAAGGCAGGAAATCAGCTGGTCAAAGGACCCTCATCTTGTGAATGTCATTATAACTTCAACATGAGGAAAGGACCTAATTGGTATTTTCTTTCACACCCTCGTCTTCCTCCCCTTTTCATGTGTGTGGCTTTGATGGCCACGTTGCTATGGCACCTATCTGGAGATATTATTTCCTTTTTTTCCACTCCATTTATAGTTGGCTCCGCAGCTGCCTTCATTATATTACCTCAGGGCTTGTCCTCTTCTATAGCGGCGTAGCAATGTACGCCAGCTAGCTATTACTATACCGTAAGAAACAGAAATTAGAAGCACTTGCAGAGGACTATTCGTGTCACCATATTCTTTTTGGCATTGCTTGTAATGTGTCTTCTAGCATGCCAAGATATTCTCATGCCACATAATAGTACATTATTACCTCCATAATATGTTAATACAATGGAAATTCCTAGGTCTAAGAGCTAAATCAAACCTCCATGCTTTACTGGTCTTAGCCAAGATGTCAAACAAAATGTCACAAACATAATTTTCTATGTTTTGCAACCCTTATGAAACCCTTGAGCCTCAGTTCAGGGTAGCTACGGGATAAAATATATCTATAAAGAGGCATTGTCTCTCATCGCCCACCACAATCCTGGTTTATTTTTCAGAGGGGCTGTTTGTGTATGTGTGTGTGTGTGTGTGTCTGTGTGTGCGCATTCACCTTCAGAATCCGTATCAGAATTGCCTTTGTGAATTTTATCAGAATTTGTATAAAAAGCTGATATTGCTGAACAACATATCGGGATAGAATATGTCAACTCTTCTTAATGTTGACATACAGTACATTTATATACAAGTGGTGACTGTGTGAGATGATGGGATATACAGTATCTCACAGAAGTGAGTACGCCCCTCACATTTTTGCAAATATTTGATTATATCTTTTCATGTGACAACACTGAGCAAATGACACTTTGCTACAATATAAGGTAGTGAGTATACAGCTTGTATAACAGTGTAAATTTGCTGTCCCCTCAAAATAATACAACATACAGCCATTAATGTCTAAACCGCTTGCAACAAAAGTGAGTACACCCCTAAGTGAAAATGTTCAAATTGGGCCCAATTAGCCATTTTCCCTCCCCGGTGTCATGTGACTCATTAGTGTTACAAGATCTCAGGTGTGAATGGGGAGCAGGTGTGTTAAATTTGGTGTCATCGCTCTCACACTCCCTCATACTGGTCACTGGAAGTTCAACATGGCACTTAATGGCAAAGAACTCTCTGAGGATCTGAAATAAAGAATTGTTGCTCTACATAAAGATGGCCTAGGCTATAAGAAGGTTGCCAAGACCCTGAAACTGAGCTGCAGCACGGTGGCCAAGACCGTACAGCGGTTTAACAGGACAGGTTCCACTCAGAACAGGCCTCGCCATGGTCGTCCAAAGAAGTTGAGTGCACATGCTCAGCGTCATATCCAGAGGTTGTCTTTGGGAAATAGATGTATGAGTGCTGCCAGCATTGCTGCAGAGGTTGAAGGGGTGGGGGGTCAGCCTGTCAGTGCTCAGACCATACGCCACACACTGCATCACATTGGTCTGCATGGCTGTCGTCCCAGAAGGAAGTTTGCTGAAGACAAGCAGACTAAGGACATGGATTACTGGAACCATGTCCTGTGTCTGATGAGACCAAGATAAACTTATTTGGTTCAGATGGTGACAAGCGTGTGTGGCGGCAACCAGGTGAGGTGTACAAAGACAAGTGTGTTTTGCCTACAGTCAAGCATGGTGGTGGGAGTGTCATGGTCTGGGGCTGCATGAGTGCTGCCGGCACTGGGGATCTACAGTTCATTGAGGGAACCATGAATGCCAACATGTACTGTGACATACTGAAGCAGAGCATGATCCCCTCCCTTCGGAGACTGGGCCGCAGGACAGTATTCCAACATGATAACGACCCCAAACACACCTCCAAGATGACCACTGCCTTGCTAAAGAATCTGAGGGTATACCCCAGACCTATACCCTATTGAGCATCTGTGGGGCATCCTCAAACGGAAGGTGGAGGTGCGCAAGGTCTCTAACATCCACCAGCTCTGTGATATTGTCATGGAGGAGTGGAAGAGAACTCCAGTGGCAACCTGTGAGGCTCTGGTGAACTCCATGCCCAAGAGGGTTAAGGCAGTGCTGGAAAATAATGGTGGCCACACAAAATATTGACACTTTGGGCCCAATTTGGACATTTTCACTTAGGGGTGTACTCACTTTTGTTGCCAGCAGTTTAGACATTAATGGCTGTGTGTTATGTTATTTTGAGGGGACAGCAAATTTACACAGTAATATAAGCTGTACACTCACTACTTTACATTGTAGCAAAGTGTCATTTCTCCAGTGTTGTCACATGAAAAGATATACTCAAATATTTACAAAAATGTGAGGGGTGTACTCACTTTTGTGAGATACTGTATAAGAGGTAGGAGTTTATTCTATACCATCATTTTCATTTGATTCATACATTTACAGATTTACCATTCCATCTGGATAGATCATGTCATGTGCACACAGATGCATTGTTGGAGGTAGAATCATTGGTGTAGACGTGTGGTTGAGTTTTAATTCGAGCCTATGACTTAGTCTAAGTCCATGAACATTCAGTAAAAAGTAAATTCTTTACACTTAGTTGTTATGTTATGATTAAAACCCCTTCTCCATCATCCATCATCAGAGGTTAAATTCAATCAATCAAATGTATTTTTAAGCCCTTTTTACTTCAGACGTTGATCACAAAGTGCAGTCTGGATAACGGGCTAGTTTACATAACTGGCTAGACTGTCAATCTAAAAATAGTTACAGTTAGGTCCGGAAATATTTGGACACTGACACAATTTTCATAATTTTGGCTCTGTACGCCACCACAATGGATCTGAAATTAAACAACCGAGATGCAATTGAAGTGCAGACTTTCAGCTTTAATTCAAGGGGTTGAACAAAAATATCATATGAAACGTTTAGGAATTGCAACCATTTTCAAACACAGTCCCCTTACTTCAGGGGCTCAAATGTAATTGGACAAATGAACACAATCATAAATAAAATGTTAAATTTTAATACCATGTCAAGAATCCTTTGCAGGCAATGACTGCTTGAAGTCTGAAACGCATGGACATCACCAAACGTTGGTTTTCCTCCTTTGTGATGCTTTGCCAGGCCTTTACTGCAGCTGTCTTCAGTTGTTGTTTGTTCGTAGGTCTTTCTGCCTTAAGTTTTGTATTCAGCAAGTGAAATGCATACTCGATTGGGTTGAGATCAGGTGATTGACCTGGCCTTTACAGAATATTCCACTTCTTTGCCTTAAAAAACTCCTGGGTTGCTTTCATATTATGTTTTGGATCATTGTCCATCTGTAAAGTGAAGCACCGTCCAATCAACTTCACTGAATTTAGCTGAATCTGAGCAGACAATATATCCCTATACACTTCAGAATTCATCCGGCTGCTTCTGTCTTCTGTCACATCATCAATAAACACTGGTGACCCAGTGCCATTGGAAGCCATGCATGCCCATGCCATCACACTGCCATCCACCATGTTTTACAGATGATGTGGTATGCTTCGGATCATGAGCTGTTCTTCTCCATACTTTTTTCTTCTCATCAATCTGGTACAGGTTGATATTAGTTTCATCTTTCCAAAGAATTCTGTTCCAGAACTGAGCTGGCTTTTGTAGATGTTTTTTGGTAAAGCCTAATCTGGCCTTTCTATTCTTGAGGCTAATGAATGGTCTGCACCTTGTGGTGAACCCTCTCTATTTGCTCTCGTGAAGTCTTCTCTTTGTACTAGACATGGATAATGATATGCCTACCTCCTGGAGAGTGTTCTTCACTTGGCTGGATGTTGTGAAGGGGTTTTTCTTTACCCTGGAAAGGATTCTACAATCATCCTCCACAGTTGTCTTCCATGGACGTCCAGGCCTTTTTGTGTTGTAGAGCTCACCGGTGCATTCTTTTTTTCTCAGAATGTACCAAACTGTTGATTTGAAATAACAAAAGAACAACAAAAGAATAGCCCAATACTGTCCATGAAACAGCTTTTGAGTCGATTATCCAATTACGTTTGGTCCCTTGAAAAAGAGGGGACTACATATTAAAGAGCTGTAATTCCTAAACCCTTCCTCCAATTTGGATGTGAATACCCTCAAATTAAAGCTGAGAGACAGCACTTTATGTCCATATTCATTATTTAACTGTGACTTGAATATATTTTGGTAAACGCCAAAATAACAACATGTGTCAGTGTCCAATTATTTCCGGACATAACTGTAGCTGATATTGACTGACTGTCAATTACTGGCTTACCAATAGAATAACTTCTGATGCAAAACCAAATTTGGAAATCACTCTCAAAATTTCAGAAGAAGAAAATATATAGTGGACCTGTGTTGTTGCCCTTAATTTGCCCTGAAATTGTAGGCATAGCTGTCAAGAGTGTTTTAGTGAAGGTTCGTTGAAACAATGTAGGCAATCCTGTGGGCAGAATAATAAAGAGAAGTTAAAGACAAAACAATGATAAACATCAGTTTTAATGTTAATGTAACTACCATAGTGTTATCAGTTTTGGTGACATAGTTTCAAATGTTTTCCAAATTTGTTAAAAGATGGACACATGGTCAAGTCAAATGAAATTATTTTCTTTAGAACTCAAAACATACCATTCCAAATATCCAATGTTCTACGTGTATGAATAGGCATCAAACCACCTAATATATCTAATAATCCAGTGAGACAATCCAATTCGTGTAGGGGAACAAATGAGTGAAAAAGACAGACAGTCCTTCAATACACAATGCTTCTCCATTCTCCACCAGCACACTGTTTCTGTGGCTTGGGTTGGTCAGCCTCTTAAATACTCTTGAATACGACCCAAGGCTCCAACATCCCCATTTTATTCTCTTCTCTTTCGACAGTATCATTTCCAATAAATACAAGACATGAAACAAACGAGATTAGTCCAATCCTAAGGAAATATTTGTTGCTGATTTGGGCAGAGATTGAAGTTCATGAAATGTTTACAGTGGAACCAGGAGAGGACATGGCACCAATCTGTTATCCTCTGATGAGAAATAGTTCAGATAATGGGAGATCTCAGTTTTAGGTTGACTAGCATGAAAGGATGTGAGTGCTGGCTATGTTCTTCGACACACTCCAAGCATAAATAGTCCTACAGAGAGAACACTACAAGGTCAAAAAACACAGAGAAAGACAGAGATAGGTAAGGAGACGGAGACAGAAAGTGACAGGTAGACAGAGACTAACAGACAGGGAGAGACAGAGAAAAACAGAGACAGGGAGAAAGTCAGAGACAAGCACAAACACAGAGGCAGTGAGACAGAGTCAGGTAGAGACAGGAAGAAAGACAGAGACAGTGAGACAGAGACAGGTAGAGACAAGAAGAAAGACAGAGACAGTGAAGAAACACAGAGACAGTTACAGGAAGACAGAAACAGGCAGAGACAGGGAGAAACATAGAGACAGATACAGGAAGATAGAGACAAAGGGGTTGGATATTACGGCGTATTGTTTGTGTCTGAAAACCTATCGTTCTAGTGTGTGTGTGTGTGTGTGCGTGTGTGTGTGCATGTGTGTTTGTATTAAAATATTTGAATCTAATTAAAGAAAACTGTAAACAGCTCATGTAGAGGCAAACTAGAACTGTATATTCAGCAATATCACTTATGCATCTATAAAACCCTATATGAAATATTCATTACAAGACTATGGAAGAGGAATATGCTCCATTGAAAACACACAAAAGCCAATAGTCGGAGATCATTTGAGAGCAGGATATCTAAGCCTGGAATCTCAGGTTCGATTGTTTAACGTACGCCAGGAGTTCCAAAAAATGTGCTGGCTTTCACATGTGGGAAAGCTTAGCTTCATCTGGAGATTTGGGAATCCTTTTTCTTCAGCCTCCCTGTAGAGCCCCTGGCACCCTGGAACAGGTTCCAAGCCAGAGGCCACTGCCACATCTGAATGTCACTTGAGACCAAGTCTTCTAGACGTTACTAACCTCAGAAAGTCAAATATACAGTACACGATTCGCACAGGCAGGGAAAGAAACAGTCAGCCTGCTCGTTAATAAATGTATATATATATATATATATATATATATATATATATATATATATATATATATATATGTACACTGGCATATTTAGAGGGTTTCTGGTGAGAATGAGCCCAGAAGGGTGCACTGGAAGCTGGTCCTGTGTCTAAAAGGTACTAATCCCTGCATAGTGCACTACTCTTGAACAGAGCATTATGGGCCCTGGTAAAAACTAGGACACTATGTATAGAATTGGATTTCATTCAGGACTCAGCCTGGGACACATCCACTGTTTTACTTGTTGGAACCCAGGACTGCCTATCCCTTAATCCATTTAAAGGCCATCTACTGTTTATATGGGCCATGACAACAGGATCCTGATTATAATCCACTAGTTTATGTTAATTAGACATAAAGACTATTCCCAATTGGGTTTCAATTGACTCAGCCCTTTTAAAAAACATTAGTGTCCCGCAATCTAAGGATAGGTTTCACAGAGATTTTACAGTAAGTGAATGAATGAGTGAGGGACAGAATCTAACAGAATGAATGAGTGAATGAGTGAGTGAATGAATGAGTCAGTGAGTGTGCAGGTGTGAACGTAGATAGATTTTCTAAAAGGAACTTTAGAAAGTCCCACTAAGCATATTAAAATGTGAAATGTGTGTATGTGTGTGTTTGTTTCTGACTTAACTATACAGTATAACAGTGACAGAAACATCCCCAAACTGTGGTTAAATAAGAAGCATTATACTAATGGTATCTTATTTGCTATCCCCAATTTGAAAAAGGCAATGTTTTGGCTTAAGTGTTAGCTTTAGGGAAAAAAAGTTACAAATGTGAACAGAGTTAGAAGTAAGGTAAGGTTCAAGGTTAGGATTAAGCATTAGGGCTTAGTTAAGTTTAGGCATAAATGTTATAATGCCTAAAGATTGCTGAGGTTACGGTCAGGTTAGATTGAGGTTAAGGTAAGGGTTAGGGTTAAGCTTAGGGTAAGTATTAGTAGAAGCAGGATTTTTTAAGGGCAGTCAACTTGGTGTTTGTGTAGGCCAACTCTGTATGGGGAGGGGTGTGACTCCAAGTCACCAAGGAATGCACTGTAGATTTAGTGATTAGTGTCTTTGGAATGGATGAGAGTTTAGAGTTTCTCTTTTAAAGGTCTTAATTACAGCACATTGGGGTGTCTCCCTCTTTGTAGAGAGAGTAGTGGGCCCTGTGTCTGCTTTTATTGGACAACTGCAGGCTTCACTAGATGACCAAAGGCTTCCAGCGGCAGCAGTACATTTCTATCTAATCTTCCCCAAAAACAAATGGTTTACCAGGTATTTTCGGCCACAATATTTTTGTTTAAATATTGTCCAGTATTTAGCAATATCCTTTGTGTTATCAAACCAAAAATTATGTATTACTGTATATGGATTTTCAGGAAACAAATATCTGAAATGAGAGATTTTGGAGAATGTGTTAGTGTACTGTGTTCGGTTTAGATGCCCATAGTTTCTACTGAACAATTAGAATAAACATTGTAACATTGTAGAACAAGAGATCTACATGTATTTAGGTTCCAGTAAAGTGGCTGGGATTCAGCATATTCTGTATCTTATGGTACAACAGGAAAACTAAAGCACATTCATCACTAGTATCCCATAACAGACACAGACAGATTTTTTTCTGTTCTAGGCCAATGCTATGATGAAAAGGCACGCCATGGAAGGATTTGTGTTGTCATCAAACCAAAAGTGCATCTCATCACATTCTCTTCATCTTAAATACTGTAACTGCATGTGGAGTAACTTTTACAGTGATCACTGAGCATTACTGTAGCTGGGATTGGAATGGTTGTGATGCTGCATGATTTTCAGAAGATTGGAATCAGATAAAGAAGACCCAATTCATTCTTAGCCCTTTATGCTCCGGAAATCATTCTGGGATTAATTAGCCAATAAGCATTAGGGAATAATTCTCTCAAAACTTTTGTCCATTTGTGATGTTCCATCATGCCTTCAAAAGTTTACAATGAATAACAGAGGTTTCCATATATAGTCCACTAATTTTGACCAGGGCCCATATAGTTCTAGTTAGAAGTAGTGGCACTATTTAGAAAATAGAGTGTCATTTGGAATGCAGTCTTTTGAACACTCAATTTATTCTCTGGGCCTAACCAACTTCTTTCCTTTTTTTGATGGAATATTGCTGATTTGAAACACATGAGCTGCCTCAGAGTGGCAAAGCCGCTGCTTCAACCTTGCTAAGAAGATCACTTCTGATGTCTCCACATCAAATATGTCAACGTGCTAACCTAAACCCATGCTGATTGAGAAGTGGAGGCCTGATGTTTCCAACTTATCAAATCAGATCAGGTTACCCGTCTTTACATAAGCAGTGGCTCACGGTTCGGAAAGCTCTTAGTGGAATTGCCATGGATTCAGTGCCTAGACTCTCCCTCGTTTCCTCCACCTCCTCAGCCAACCAATTGCAACTGATATCTTTCAACACCTGTCACTTTTTTCCCCCTTCCCTGGGTTTACTCTAGCCATAGTCCCTCCTTAACACTTTGCATAGCCTATCTCTAAAACAGAGTCAGTTAATGAATCGTTTGGACAACAAACGTTTCTCCTGAGGCCAATGGGAGAGAAAGCACTGAGCGCTTACTCAACACTGAGATGTTCTATGTTACAGTTAGCTGCCATCAAATTCTTTTCATTGCCTTTTTCTGCCTGACAAGGGGCGCATCTTCATAGGGAGTTGGTTATTTTACAAAATATGTGTGGAACCTATACTAAAGCTGGGTTTGAAGTGTCACATTTATTTAATTGTTATATTGGTTAAATATAACAGAGCAGAGACTCAGAGCACAAGAGGTTTAAACATTCGCAGGAACTGCAGATGTATAGGGAACCATTCATATTTTATCTCACCCAATAGCTTCAAACACAGTGAACACCGTAAATTCTCCCAGATTCATGTCGGGGAATGGTGACCATTCAGGTATTTATTCTTGTTTCAGGTATTTATTCTGCTTCTTTCTTCTATCTCTCTCTCTCCTCTCCTTGGCCTTTAATTAGTTTCCTTGCAGTGGTTAACAGATGTTTGGAGAAGAAAGTCTACAAAAACGGTTTCATTAAAACTCTTAACGAGTGGCAGGGGAAGACCCAATAAAATGGAGACTCAAAGTGAGAAAACAGCCAAGACGATGGAGTGTTGGAAACATTAAAACAGAGATACAGGCAGAGAGAAGGGGAGAGAACAAGGAGGGGGAGAAAAGGTCCTGAAAGATTTGTTCAAAATGGGCGAGGTTGTGCTTGTTAAGTCCTTCTACCAAGACACTTAAAGATAAAAATATCTTCATCTGTGAACAAGCCTTTAAAATCACCAAGAGGGGAATTTTGACCATCACATACTTGGTTGTGTTATGTTCATAGTAGCCTACTGCTAGTCAGTCAACTGAGTGATGAAAGATATACTATAAATCAGCAAAAACCCACTATTGTCCGTAAAAACCTGAACCTAACCCACTGAAATGTAGCGGACAGATGGGCCTTTATTTGACTTTAGGACAAGACTGAGACAAGTCCTACTTAAGAAACAGTCCTAATATGGACACTGTCCTGACTTACTATTATTTCAGCAGTCAGGCATCTCATCATGGGCTCCTTTACAAATGAGATGGTGTTAAGAATTATTAGAGGATTAAGAAACAGAGAGAAGATGTCAGAAAGCATGGTGGAGCCATCTCTCTCCAGCCCATAGGCTTCTGTTAAATCTGTCCATGGAGTTACAGGTCATCTCAATAGTAATCAGACTCCTGTCTTCATGCCCTCTTTCTCTTCCTTTCTCTTCCCTTTTCTCACTCTACCAGTCTCTCCTTCGCTCTCTCTTATTCAATCTTTCTCTTACTCCTTCTCTGTGGTGGTATCCATTTCATTTCACTGTGAAGAAATTGGACACACCTGATAATTAGTCGAAGTATTTCAAAAAGCTAGTCCAAGGGTGACAGAAAAGAAAAAATCTCAGTAGTCAGAAAATACTTTTTATTCCTAACTCATCCAGTTTGGCACACTAAAATAACAGGCTACACACTGAAACAATTACAGGCATAATTTCTGCTGTTTAAACAGCTGAAGATGGGGTCGGAGTGATGGAGTGGTTGGATGAATCAAGCAATGACGATAGAAACTAGACCTATCGTGCTGTGTCTGACCATCTCTGCAGACTGCGGAGCGGTCTCTGATGAGAAAGATCCAGGACTGTTTCTCACAATCCAAAAGGGATCCGGGGGCTTTAAGAGTGGTTTATTGTGTAATTGCTGGCAATCATGAGTCCCCTTTAATATGCAGCTGTTTCATCCCCGGTGACTGACAGTGGTGTAGCCCTACAGAAGTAAGAAACATGGCCGTGTACGCTACATCCTTCAATACACGATCCATCTGCTGCTGTTGTAACAGGTCATCACTATTTCCCAAAAGTGTTCTCTAGGAATAACTGACAAAATGCGGAAAACTGAGTCTTGATATCCATTGGCACCCCTCGAAAACTAGCCTATCGTATAGTTCTGGTTAAGTCATTATGAGTCGCCTGATCCCGTTATGTTTGTGCTACCTGCCCCATTTTTCTTTTATTGTGTTCAGCGGTATGTTGTGTCAGTGAGGAGAGTCAGTGAGGAGAGCCAGGGGAATTTAGCCAGAGTCAGTGAGGAGAGGCAGGGGAATTTAGCCAGAGTCAGTAAGGAGAGG